>JARKIP010000024.1:57607500-57770000 GCA_029990175.1 Petunia secreta | reverse complement strand
TAGCCTAGGCAGCATTTTTCCTCCACCCTATTCTACATTCTCTCAATCAATTGCCTTGAAGTCTTGGCTAGGTAACACTTGTACTCGATCATTTTCTCCTAATCTCCCAAATAATTGCTTTAAAGTCTAACTTAGGCAACACTTGCTCTCGACCCATTCCCCCAATCTCGTACTTAATTGTCTTAAAGTCTGGCTAGGCAACACTTGCCCTCGACTCTTTTCCCAACCTCCAAACGAATTACAGTCTAGCCTAGGCATCAATTATCCTAGGCCCTTTCCCTTAATTTCACCTTCCCCCAATCTCCCAACTAATTGACTTGAAGTCTTAGCTAGGCAACACTTTTCCTCGACCCCTTGTCCCAATCTCTCAACTAATTGCAATATGACTTAGGCAACACCTGCCCTCGACCCTTTTCCATATTTTTCCAACTAATTGTTTTGAATTCTTAGCTAGGCAATACTTAAAAAAAATGGAATGAACGGAAGAGGAACATACCCAAAAGAGACGCAATCAAAACTAACCCTAATAATGGAGGAGTGAACAAAGGAGACGGTAGTGTAGGAAAAATGTGTTGTTAGGTTACTCAAACACGAAACTATCTTTTTATATATCAAAAAATAAGTTGGATGTCATTTAGTTAAAACTATGAAGATTTGAGGGAAACTTATAACCAGTCAAAAATGAGAGAGACAGCATGAAAATTCTTGGTTGACATTGTATTTCGAAAACTGTTTTCTTCAAGCCCTAAGAATTTGGTTTGTTCCTTACTTCTAAGTGGCAGGTACCTAAAAAAAAATTCTCTTCAAGCACATCATCATTCACTAGAATTTCCTGTTGTTGCATGAGGAAAAAGGTCTGAGTTTATTCAAGTGTACCATCTGAAAATTTTTGGTCATTTATAGAATTGTCATTAGCAATTGTCTATATATCAAAAAAATAAAAATAGCAATTCTCTTGTAATTGCCTTGCCATTAACGAAATTCCAATATAAAACTAAAAGAATGTAGGAGTAATTACTTATTGAACTTCTCGAAAAAAGTCCAAATTTATTCCTTAACTTTTAGTCGTAGTTCATAATTTACCTCAGATTAGGGGACCGTTAGAGTTAAACGACAAAAATGAGATTTATGGTGTGTCGGGTACGCGGCAAATATCTTCTCATTTTCTCATGTTTGGTTGAATTATGATATTTGAAAAATATTTTCTACACCTACTTATTTTCCTCCAAATAGAAAAAGTTATTTACCCTAAAAATTGAAAGAAAATATTTCCTAGAGCACAAACAAACTCCAATCCACCACCCCCTGCCCAAAAGAAAAAACCCAACTCTGCCTCTTCTTTATGCCCCCCCATCTCAGAGGTTTATAACCACATCCTCTTCTCACCTCCCCCACCTCCAGCCTCTAACCTTAAGCCCCCTACCATTTTCAGAAATCTATGTCTGTGTCCACGCCAACACCGGCGTCAGTTTCTTTTCTCCATTTCGACATCGGCGTCCCCTCTCTGTTCCAAGCGGCGCCGGCAAAAATATGATCTACTTTTGATCGCCCTCTATTGATGGACTTCCTTCGTCGGTATATCATGTCACCTCGCTGCCACCTTTTCCTCAACATCCCCTTGCCTTCATCATGTCGCCGTCGTTGGTGATCTCTGGCAACTGGATCCGTAACGAACTGGGGAAATGGGGTAGGGAGTGATTTGGGGCTTGAAAGACTAGGGTGTATGGTTTGGGGTGTCAGGAGGCCGAGGTGGAAGGGTGGTAATTGGGGGGTTGGATGGTTTTTGGGAGATGGGAGTGTGAAAGGTAGGGTAATTTAATATTTCGGTTCGGTAATTTCGGTTTTAAATTTTTAAAAATGTCGTACCCTTACCATACCAAACTAATTCAGTATGGTTCAGTATTTTCATGTTCGATTTCGATAACTTTCAGTACCGTAAGTCGGTAATTATAGTTTGTTCGACTTTGACTTACATATAATTTGTTTGACTTTGACTTACATACAATAGATATGTATGTTGCAAAGAAATGCTAAAGGAACTAAGAAACTTAATTTGGCAATTAACAATGGAACTTCGCAATGCGCTAGCGCAAAATACAAGAAGACCATAAAACATGTACCAAAGTTCTAATGTATAAATAACACTAGCCAAAATCTAATTAAACACAATCTTACTACACAAGCTTACACAAAAAACCCCATTCATTGATCTACCTATGATAATCTAGTACAGTCGAACCTCGCTATAGTGACAACATTTGTCTGGAATTTTCATGGCCGCTATAGTGAGGTACTGTTATATATGTATACTGGTGTTTGACGTTTACATCTCATTAGCTGTTATAACCGAATAGTACGCAAAAAATATGTGTTAATTTTAAAATCTCAATAGATTTTCATTTCATTAATTAAAAAATGTAACGAATTATACATTATTAATGAATCTATAATTGGTTGTATCGTATCGACAAACTATTCATACTTGATACAATAATTTTATAATTATTTTTATGGTGTGAATGTAAAAAAATAAAGTATATTTATGGTATAAATTATTATCATAAATATTTTATATTTTATTTTATACATAATATATCTTTTACAAAATATAATTACGTAATATTTGAGTATGGCTGCTATAAAGAGGTAATTTTACAAAGAGCGTTCTGCCATAGTGAACACCATTGCCGTTATAGGTAAAATGCTGTTATAGAGAGGTAAAATATAACATGAAAAATCGGTTCCGGAGAAAAATTAGGCTGTTATACTGAAATGTTGTCATATTTAGATTAATTAAATTATTATGATTTATGTAAGTGTATATTTTATATATATATATATATATATATATATATATATATATATTTGGTATTTCAATTTTTTTTAATAATACTGGATACCGTACCAAATACTAAAATTTTAAAATTTATACCAAATACCATTACTAAAGTAAAAAATATTTTAGTTCGGTATAGTAATTCAATTTTTTACTTTACTATTGGCAGCCCAACAAAAAATTATGGATAATAAAGTTTCTCATTTTTATGTATATAGGGGCACATTTGATTATTTACCCTATTAACGGTCATGTGTCAAATAATACAATTAATTAATATTAAAAAAGTTATTAATTATTTCACCTTTTTCAATGAATAAAGATATTTCATTTAAAGTCGTAAAAATTTGGTGTAGGGGCCTGTTTGGCGCGCGTTAATTGATTTGTAACCGTCAAAAACAAATTCGCTGAGAAATAGCCACCTTCGGACATTGTTCAAAGCCCCAGTATTTATGCTGGGAAGCTTCAGTAAACTAACTTTATACTGGAGCTTTGAACAAGTTTTGTTCAAGGCCCAGCATTTTGTTATGGGACTTTGTATAAAGCTTCAGTCTCATAACAAAATGCTGGGGCTGTGAACAAAACTTGTTCAAAGTCCCAGCATTTTGTTATGGGACTGAAGCTTTATATATAAAGTCTCATAACCCATAACAAAATGCTGGGGCTGTGAACAAAACTTGTTCAAAGCCCCAGCATTTTGTTATGAGACTGAAGCTTTATATATAAGTCACATAACAAAATACTGGGGCTTTGAACAAAACTTGTTCAAAACCCCAGTATTTTGTTATGGGACTAGTCTGAGGTGTTTTTCCAACGCTAATGGAGCTTAAGTGTGCGCGCGAATTTTTGGCTATTCTTCAATAAATTTAGAAACGGTGGATAGTCCCCAATGAACACGTCCAAAAATGGCTAGTGATCAAAATTTCCCTTTAAAGTCTCTTATGCGTCAAAAGATATAACCAAAAGGAAATGCAATAAACGTTATTTCCAAGTTTCTTTCAATTTCTCAAGTTCTTTTAAAGTACATTTTGGCTTATTATTTTAAGACTTTAATTAAACTATTTTAATTTTCACATTTATACATAAGGTTTTTGACAACAAGGTCTAAGACATTGTATTGCAAACACATGGGAACATTTTATTTATTTAAAATAACTCTTATCAATGATAATAAATGTCAGTTGATAGCATCATATGTGCTTTAAAGAAACTCGAGAGAATCAAGAACCCACATCATTAATCATAAAAAATTAGCAAAGAGTATGTTCAATTTCACGAACAAAACGAAGAAAAATAAAAGCTCAAAGAGCCACCAAAAAAAATTAAAACCAAATGGTTCTTGATATTAAAGGTTATGAATCATATGAAAATATTATAAAGGTGTCTTTTATGTATTGAAAGAATAAGAATGACATAACTATCAACAGTCTTGTATTGCAAGAAATTAACATAGATTCAAAATTCAAAAGAAAGATTTTTAATGATATATATTTGTAGAGATTTTTGAAGTATTTTCAAACCAGCTAGTCCAACTAGGAAGCAGGTGGTAGAGAAGAAGTGAGCATCATGGTGTTAGGCTTTTGAGCTTTTATTTATGGCCCATTGGATTTGCAAACTTCCCTTTGTTCTTATTTAGTATGTTATAGAAATTTTACTGAAGAAGCTTTTTACCTTTTAAATTTTTTAATTATTTTGTGAAAAATGTCATATCTGCATGACATACCTATTAGTTAGAGAATGTATTTTGGTGATTGTATTTTGAAAATAGTTTTTGCAGGTGCGAATTGAACTTTATATGTTATAATAGTAAAATTACAGAAGTAATGGAGTTAAATCCACTATAAAAAAATATTTATTGGATTTGGTAGGTGATTAAAGTTCAATTACACGTGACAAAAAGAAAATAATTTTGTAACTTGTAAGTGTTATAGGCTTATAATGAATGAGTTTGATACATACGATCTACATTAACATGTGTACTTAGCAGCTTGTTAATTTGAAGGTTAAAGATTTTGTTTTTAAGCAAATGCCATTAAGTAGAGAGTTTAGTGACTAATTTTATTAATAGCAAACACAAAAGATAATAAGATTTTACAAAAAAGAATAAAGCACATACTAAAGTTATGTAATTCTAGCCTATATAAAGTACTATCTCTTTTTATCATATACTACGTCTCAATGAGGTGAGCACATAATACTAATACCACCATCAAAGAAGAATATAATAAATTAAAATAGTACTCTGGATAATACATAGACAATGCTAAATAAAAAATTGAAAGTAACAAGTTTATATTGTGCTACTCAGTACTCACTAGCATCTTGACTCAACTGCTATGAATAAGGAGCAATCTTGAACGCGTCACTTGATAAAAATCTTAACAATTCAAAATTAGAGTTAGATACATCTCACTTATCTTGGTTAATCGATAAGTATGTATATATAAAACACAATTCTTTCATTTTTGAATTTGGTATAAAATCATACCTGTAACACCTACGGGGTCGTTCGGTTCAATCCCGGGATTATAATCCCGGGATTGTTAATCCCATCTTCTATGTGGGATTAATAATACTACAATTTAAGTATAAAATGGTACTAGTATTAGCTAATACCTAATACCAAACATGAGATAAATATAATCCCGAATTTAATTCCGGGATAAATAATTCAATCCCTCGTATCGAACGACCCCACGGTATTAGCAAATCAGACAATGTTTTACATGAAACTTTTGAGTTAATAACTGTGATAATCTTTTAAGTGTTACTTTAACTAAGTGATATAAAATTAAAAGTTAAGATAATCATAAAGAAGAGAGTCAATTCCCTCTGTAAAATAAAAATATTTCATGAAATCCTGATCCAAAGAATTTAAGTTTTAATCACTACCCTGTGAAAAAATTGAGGAATTGCAGAATTATGACACTAGAGGCAATGGTTTGACTTTTTGACCCCCATCAAAGTGGTTTAGCAAAAATGATCTCCGCTAAGTTTAATGAGTAAATTCTGGATGAAAATATCTTATAAAATCTTATAATAACATTATATTCCATCCTCCCTTTCTCGTAAATACTGACTAAGAGGCAGTACTTGCCTTTGACCCCTCTTGCATATATAATATCTGCCCTTTAATCTATTCCTACATTCTCCCTGATAACTTGAAGTACTGTCTAGGCAGCACTTGCCCTTTCAATCTCTTTCGACATTCTCGCATGTAACACTTGCCCTTTGATCTCTTCTTAAGAGGTAGTACTTGCCTATTGATAACTTGAGGTATTGCATGCGGATGAAACATAGTTCATTTTACTAAAACCATTTTAAATGAGATAAAAAGACAAAAACAATCAATTTTGAGGACGCGTGTCTGAATTTTTTTTTTTTTAAAAAAATTAGTTGTCATAATGTGCAAGTAACAATATACTAAATATTTCCTCATGAAAACATTTTTCTTAAAAAAAATCAATTTCGCATGCAAAGACTGCAACCATGTTATAATATTCAGCCAGTGGAGTTCCAAAACCAGCACAAAATTACTTCATAAAGGATTCTCTTATACATGATGCAATGCTTTCTATACCATTTTCCTTTTCCAACTACTCAAACACTCAAAGTGATTGTACATTGGATCTCACAAGTGTGACATTTTTTCCAATCATGAATATCTTATTTCCAACACAATTAAATAAATACTTGAAAATGATAAAAAACCAACCTATTTCCCTCATTCATTTATCCACCCAAACTGTTTATCTGTGAGGCCCCAGGTGCTTCTGGGGCTCTGAATTGGATTTGCATCCAAGTTGTAGAGATTTTGATGGCATCGTGGGATGCTACATCAGCGCATAACGGAAATCAAACTTTGAATCTTCCTTCATAAATCAATCAAGCAGCGAGGGTCGTGCTTGGGCAGCTATCCACAGTGCATGCCAAGATATCTCTGTAATCACGGGAAATTGTGAAGGAGTCGTAGACTTTGCCATCACTGCTCTTCTTGTACTCAAATAACAGATTTGAATGATTGAATGCTGTCATCTTGACAAATCCATAGTCATAATCTTTAAAAATACTCCACTTTGTCTGGAGAGATGTAAACTTAACAAGACCAGCTCCACCTCCCCCAGCAACAACATGTATCGTTCCATTCAGGGTTCCCTTGTAAGACTTCTTCTCGTCCATTGTACAAATATTCTGTCATTCACAAAGACACATTGAATACGTCAAGAATGCACTACAAACTTTTGAGAAACAAGAGCATTAACGGTTGAATCACTCTCTAGTTTGTTATAAGAAATTCTTCAGGCAGCTTCAACTACTAGCTCATTCTCCTACCTTCCAACTCATACTAAGAAATGGGTGAACTGTGATGCAGCTTAGTTCTTTAACACTCCCTCCATCCAAACATACGGCTCTCTTTAAGACGTCTCAAATATTTGACATGTTCCACTTTTATGGAACTTTCTCAACTTTAAAGCATACAAATTCATTACACCATCCAAAATTTTAGTTTTTGATATAATACAATCAAACTAACTTCTTAACCATTATCTTAATAATTTGTTCCCACATTTCTAATGTAGTAATGTAAAATACAAGTCAAATCATCCTTAAACCTTGTGTCAGTCAAACATTGTCATATAAAAAGGGACATGCAGTGTATTTACTTTCTGGGGGTGATTTGCATGGGAGCGAGGTATAGGAGCATCCTTATTTTCAATGTCCGGAGAACCTAAGTGTCATCAGTGTCACTCATAGAGCAATAATGCTAAGATAAGAACAAGCCCTTGGATGAACTGTAACAAGTTTTCAGGATACCTGGTAAATGGGACATGTTCTTTCGTAATTATGAACATGACCATATATGGCTATATCAACTTTATACTTCTGCCAGAGCTTTTGAAGGCTTTCCCTCCCCATTGGTTCTCCAAATGATCCTTCATCAGCGTAAAAGTCGCCAGAAGAGTAACCAAGTACCCTATGTGCAAGGAAGATTAGCCATGGCTGTTTCTGTCTATCTACAGATGCGAAGCAGTGTTCAATGAACTTATATTGTTCTGTGCCCTCTCTCCAATCATGTTCAGTGTCAGCAATACAGAATCTAAACATGCCATAATCAGTAGAGTACCTGAGAATGTACAAAAACATTAAACCCAATACTTTTAAAGCTGATATATAAAGACTACATTAGTATATCACACATAAATGATGATGTTCTTTCTCTTTTGTCTAAAAAAGGAAATCTCTAAGTATGTTCACATGTAATCCTTCACTTGTTTCTGATACTCGTAACCACTAACCACGCAGAGAACACCAAAAAAAACACCTAATTCTCTGCCAGCGTACGTACAAAATTGATGACACTTATGGCTAGTTTTAGTTTCTCCAACAGCCATACACGTTAGGTTTTAAACAACCTTTGGCGCTAAGATTATTACAAGTCTGCTCATCTCAAAAATGTCACTGCAAAAGGTTCATATCCATAATCTCAGCAAGAAAAAAGAAAATGCATGCAGTAGATAAGTACATTCAGGAGATGGGATTGGCTGGGAACATAGAGAAGGATTTATCCAAAAGATAAGGTCACTATACCAGAATTTGTCCCTATTTTCGGCAGGAAAATAGAACATTGTCTGAGCAGGGACACCACATTCTCCACCTGAATCCCTTTTACCATAAAATGACCCACTATCAGGCCAATCGCGTTCATGGTTGCCACTGTGAGAAGAAACAATTATTAGTTAATACGAAAAAAAGAACACAGACAAGTGCATACTCAGAAATAAACTGTACGAGAGCTGCAAAGTACCTAGCAATCATGTATGGTACTCTTGAAGTAATTGGCTCGACTTGAGAAGTAAATTGATCCCACTGAGAAAGATAGCCATTGGCGTAGACGAGATCCCCAATGTGAAAGACTATGTCAATGTCCTTTAAGTCCTCAACTATTTGCTTGGTAGTGTTAAGGGAGCCAGGTTGGTATTGATTGTACTCATTTGAGCCATCAGCTTCTTCCTGTAGTACAAAAGGCAATAATAGGTCTTTGTCAAGTGTAACTTCTGAAATTTGCTAACCGTAGATCTTTAGCAATGGAAGGATCCACAGATATAGCCTTCGAGAGTTACTGATAATGGTACAGTAGAATGCAAAATATTCAAGTATGAGCAGGATTGTGGCATAATCCCCATGGCTTTTGGAAACTGAGACTGTCAAGACCATGAATTACAAATAACTATGGGCAGATACATAAAACTATCTCTGTTAAGAGTATCCAAAGTCCAAACCTTTCCCATGTCACCAAAAATGACCACTCGTTGAAGAGAGTTTTGACCAGGATAGGGTGATGATTTAAATTTGTACATCTGACTCCAGATATACGTTCCATTAAACAATTTATGCCCCAGCTTGTAGGTATATCTGCAAAATAAGAAAGTGCATTAAAGTTTTTCTGTTCAACGTTAACCTGCATTAGCATGGAGCACACCAATTTTATCCAAAAAAAAAAAAAAAAAAAAACAAAGGTAACTGAGTTTCTCCGCAGGAGATCTAATTCTGATATTCAGCTTTAGGGGAGAAGAAGAAGAATTTCAAAGTTATCGAACATCTTCAGAAATGGATGCCCAAAAAAAACATGAAATGTTCTAAAAGATTTGATTATTGTCTTCCTGCTGGCAGGTAGAGTGTATGACTTACACCGAGTTGGGCCACAACTCCTTCAGAAAACTAGTGTGAATGAATCCAGGATGGCGCCATCCAACAGTTGTTGCTGGTGCACCTGCAGAATCGAATGACATTCATCAAGTATATTCATGTGAACCAAATGTATTCCACACATGGTTGCTTATCTTACCACCATTGAATCCAATCAAGTCTCCAACACCGTACGTTACACTAACAGGAAAAAGATGCTAGTTTTTAGCCCAAGGTGAAAGGAAAGAATACCCACCACACAAGCTACTACGGTCAAAAGTCAAAGTCCCTGCTGGAGAACGAGTCTGTTGTCCTCCTTGCCGACCCCACTCTACAAAGGGCTCTGCTTCAGTGATATCATATCCACTAGTCCATGTAACAGTCATCTGAGCATCAATTTTAAGCTATGTCATTTTTCTGAACTTCCATAAGTGGTCACAACTCACAATCAAACAATTAGTCATAGTGCAAATCACAGCTGAAAATATGTAAAGAAACAAAGATGAAAGTATGTCTCATTGATTAAACTGCCTGAAACATAGTTTCAACTTTGTTTTGTCACATATTCAGCTTAGTGGAAGAAATGAACTTACTTCATTCCACATCTTTCCCTGTGCTAACCGGGGGTATAATGGTGCATTTGGATTGGCAAAGGCAACAATGTTTGACACTGCAATCAGCTTTGCCTGTTAAACATGGAAAGAATTGCACTAGAATAAGCTGACATCAACCCTGGATAAGCAACTCTACTCTTAAATCAGACCGTATAAAGCAACATATATGTGAGAACTTCTGCCATTACCAATAAGAGCTCGTTCACGTGGCATGATAACAAACTCATATTACAAAAGAAGATCAGAGTATTGAAAATAGTTCATGGAGAGGGATTAAAAAGCAGAAAAGACAATTACTATGACCAACCAAAAAGAAAGAAATCAAAGATTCTCTAAAACTTAAAACAAGTCAGATATCTTCTTGCAAAAGATTTAAGGCCATTCGACTTTAAAATTTGATCTCTGAAATTTGCTTCATGTGAAATATGCAACCTTTATGGAAGCAGACGAGGCAACGGTGAGTAGAAACATACATTTCGTAATCCACCAGAAAACAGTCCGAAGGAGAAATCTGATCTCTGGTTGATCAGTTGAAGCTTTAACGATCCTTTTCCTGTCCCTTTGTAGTCGGAATTGGAGCGGTTTGCAAATTGATACTGCAAAAGAAGCGATACAGGAATCAATCTCCAGAAAAAGAGCTTCAAAAGGTTGCAGTATAACTCTATAAATGGAACAGACCTTTATAGGAGCTGTACACAAAAGTGGTGGAGTCACCATGGTATTTTCAGGGACACAAGTAGATGAACTGAAATAGTTTATAAACATTCATCATATTAGCGTAAAGTCTGAAAGTTGATGCAAAAGAAAATCATTTCACATCATAAAATTTTCAAGTAGAGCTTCAGTACTTTATATATATGGACAAGTCATTGACAGTTCGATGAACGAGTTGGGTTCACCTGAAATTGCCAGGGGAAAACACTCCAATCCAATCGTCATTTGAGGGGTTGCCTGTCCGATACTCCAAAGTTATCCATTCTTGGTTAAGACCCTAGAACATAGATAGAATGTACGCGAATCAGAACCTGAAATCCTTAATTATTAGTTTGAAAAATCGGCTAGCACATTGCTTCAAGTTTCTTTAACAGAGATATAATTAGAAAGCATAACACAAGGTATTTGAAGCTAGTTAGCTTAAGTATATAGTTGCTAGGTAACGAAGCTTACATTTGCCCCAAGAACGGAAGGGGTAGCTTTAATGTAAGAACCAGCATCCAAATCAGCAACAGCCTTGTGAACAGCAATCTTTGAAAGAGGGTGATCTTCATGACACGTTACCCCTTGAAGTGCAACTAGAACCCATAAAAGCGTCAACAATGTGAAGAACACTTTCATTGCATCCACCTTATAGCTGCATCATTCACCAATGAACAGATGGGAGAATCAAGAAAGTAAGATGCAAGACAAAGATAAATACATATCTTCTAAAATACACATAAGGCATGTATCATATTCATGCGAAAGAATCCTTTTTTTTTAGTATCCTAGAGGGCTACTACAAAAACTTAGAAAAGACAATACGAAAATCAGCTACAAGTGATCTAACAAATAGAAGCTTATAATGAATTCGACCACCAACTCACCAAGCCCACCAACATACCTAAAATAAGAGCTAAAAGCTCTTCCTTTGTTGGCAAGTCTGATAAAACTTAAAAGGCCAATATTCATTAAAATATCTCTTACAATTGTTGTTATTAGAAGCTTAACTAGCCCACTCCAATACCATATTGGTGAAATTAAAACTTTCTCGTTTCCACTACCCCACTCATTAGAAGTTTGAAACTTGAGAAAAATGAAACACAGAAAAATAGGCCAAAACTCAATGAAGGTGTGAGAACAAATTTAAATAAGAACCAGCAACTAGTTGGCAAAATGATTAACAAACATGAAATTAAGAAACAATGTGAACTTACATGAGCACCATACAAAACACCTATAGTTGAAATCAATGAAAAGATCTAAAACTAACAGAAAACTGAATCACACAAAAAAATGCAGAAACTCAATGTTGATGTGATAAAATGGAAAGTTAACACATACCACCTTCTATGATACAACAACAACAACAACAACAACATGTCCTCCACAATCACACAAGTGAGGTCTGGGGAGGATGATATGTACGAAGACATTACCCCTATGAGTGAGGTAGAGAGGTTGTTTCTGATAGACCATCGGCTCGAGAAATATGAACATTCAACAGAACAACTACTAAATCAGTGAAAGTTCTAAACTTTACCCAAACACGCAGACACACACACAAGAGAAAACTCAATAAGGGTGTGATCAAGAATGGAAAATTAACCAAAAAAACAGCTTTTTTAACATAATAATTAGCAGATATCAACTTCAAGAAATGTACTAACCTGAAACTGAAAATGGTATTGAATGGATTCGGAATAAAATGACGAAAAATGGTTTAAATAATAGAATCTTTACAGTGGCATGTGGAAGATTATATGAATGGATGGATGTTTAAATAAGCAAACAATTGACTTCAAAATAAGCAAGCTCCTATTATTTATTTATAGTGTAAAAAGGGTCACATAAATTCTTGGTGTGTACTTATAAAGATTCGACCAATCCACCGGATTTTAAGGCACAACCGTTTGACTTCCATATGATTTCATCCATCTCATTTTAGTTGTCACACCGTTGAAAATTAATAAATCTAATATATATTTTTAAATTACATCTATTATATTTTAATATTTTGATAATATTAAAAAGAATTAAAAGTATAGTTGAAATCGACCAACAAATTTTATCTTAAAATTTTAAGAAGACGAATATTTTTGTTTTAGCTAAATCAAGACTAAAATTGGACGAGGGACAATCGTTTTGATGGTTGTTACTTGTTAGTATCGATTCAGAAGGTATCATATTATTTTTCGTCACTCAATCTAAAGAATAATTTTACAATACTAATATAATTGATAAAATTAGTGGGATAAAAGGTAAATTAAGATTAATTAAGTAGTATTAAGTAACGGTAAGATGAGGGAAAAATAAGATAATGGCGCGATCAATCAGTTCTTGTAGTTTCCATCGTTACGTCAGAGTTAAAATATAATTATGGCACAGTTAGCTAGTACATTAACAAAATTAACCTTTTTTAACACTGAAAAATATATAACTTACGTACAATAATATTAAAATCTAATAGTTGAAGGCACAAAGTTAGAATTGGAATAGTGAGAATACTAAGAATAACCATTTGTCCCAAATTAGTTGACGTTTTAGGATTTCAAGACAAAAAATTATTAGTTTTTTTCAACTATATTCTTAATAATTAAAAAAATTCTCAACAAAATTTAATAGTTAAATACTATTAAATAGGGGTAATATAATAAAATACACATTATATTTAATACGTTATCTTAATAAACGTGATAAAGTTGAAGATGACAACTAATTTGGAATAGATGATATGTTACGCGTGCTTCCAAATTGGTCCAGCTGATGAAGTGTTTCCATTGATCTATTTATGGAATGTACAAAGTACAACTATAGGTTTTTTTATTCTTTGTTATAGGTCAAAAAAGTACTAAAGTTTGCAGAACAACTAGACTTTGGATATTGATTGTGTTTTTAGGTGAAGTTGTCTTTACGTATACTTTTACTATAGTCTAAAATTTATAAACAATGCCAACTTGGAGAACTAAAAGCTCTTTCTTTATATAAAACATACTAACAAAGCTCATCCTTACTATAAAAGTTACAATAAGATTAATATGTTAAAAGTCACTTATATGCAAATAGGAGGACAATAAACTTTGTCCAACAAGTATAAAAGTGCTAATGATAATGTCTAGTGTGTGGAAATTTTGATGTGTATCCATTTTTTGACGTGTTCAAGGAGTTTTATCGACTGTTTCAAAATTAATTGAGAAATAGCAAAAAATTGCGCGCACGCTTATGCTTCACTAGCATTGGAAAACACCTCAGACTAGTCCCATAACAAAATAATGGAAATTTGAACTAACATGTTCAAAGGTCCCATTATTTTGTTATGAGACTGACGAAATAAAACTTCAGTCCAATAATAAAATAATGGGACCTTTGAACATATTAGTTCAAGGTCCCATTATTTTGTTATGAGACTGAAGCTTTATATATAAAGTTTCATAACAAAATAATGAACTTGTTCAAAGCCCCAATATTTTATACTGGGACTTGTCCGGAGGTGGCTATTTCTCAGCGAATTTATTTTTAACGGCTACAAATCAATTAACACGCCACAAACAGGCTCCTATACGAAATTTTTACGTCTAGGTGGGGTGGTGACGCGGTTGTAGTAATTTAACATTTTATTATTAGAGCCTAGAGGAGTTTGAATACTATATACTATTTCGCAAATATGAAGAACCCTTCATCGGAAGAGAGTATTCTGTCTATTAAGTACTCTTCTTTGCACGGCTGCTAGATTAGAGCGCGTTTGAGTGAGTTTGAAAGTGGCTTATAAGCTTAGTTTGTAAGTCTAGCGGTATATGTTTGATAACTTAAAAAATTTTGCGCTAACATGCTTAAAAAAAGCTAAAATGAGCCTAACTTCTCAAAGAAAGTTGATTTATAAGCCACTAAAACATGCTGCTTATAAGCCCACCCAAATATTATTAACATATTACAGTTGTCTTATTATTTTCATTTTCATTTTCTCTACGATATGCTACGAAATATAATTGTTAATGGAGTAACAATCAATACAAAGTATACCTCATTTTGTTGGATTCCAATAAAAATCCCAAAGTTATAAGTTGATAAACTAACAGAAATTGACGTTTGCATCCTTATTATGCGGCAAAGTACGTAAAGGACAAAATTTTGTGCTTCATTCTTCATCACTAACAGAAAAATAGTAACTTATTTATTGCATTTTTCAGATCTGCTAATTATGTTTATACATGCTGTTACATAGTTACATGGTATTGTAGGTCGTCTTAACTTAATGATTCTTCAAGACCATCAAGTTTTAAGAATACACACATATATTATCTAATTATGATTGCAAGTTTGAGGATCGTATCAAAGTTTCTCAAACGTTTTGATGAAGTCATCAATATTTTATATTGTTCACAGCTTCTAATGGATCCGTCAAAATTTGTTTGTATTTTCGACGAGTTCGTCTGAACTTGGAAACTGGGACTATTCTTGCCCAAATTTCAAGAACGTGGTAAAACTTAAATAGCACCACGCCAAACGTCTATCTGTGAAATTTTAGTGGATTCTACCGTTATGCTCAAGTATGGGTTGCATGGATAGGAATGTTTTGCAAGCTTTTTAAGTGTTAGACCATTTAATTGTGCTAGCATAGCCCCCTTTTCTCAAGTTCTGACAAATGCATCAAAATTTGCCTATAGTTTTGACGAATTACGCAAAAAAAAAAAAAAAAATTAGCTGTTCATAACTTTTACCCGATCCGTCAAAACTTGCTTGTACACCTGAAAAAATGAAGTTATTCTTGCACAAAATTCAAACAACAAGATCAAAACTAAATAGCCTCGCGCCAAAGATGTATCTGGCGAAATTTCTTACAATCAATAAAGCTTTCTAAGAATAGTTAAAACAACATAGCCAGAGGAACAAAAAATGATGTTCATAAACTGGAATAGTAAGGTCAACTATATCATCATCTTAGGTGCCCTTAAGTGGTCCAAATTTCACTACATGTACCCCTTATTCTTGGTTATGATTTTTTGTCTCCACTTAAGAATGGTTTAGCAAAATGGCTACGGTAGGCAACACTTCACGGCATAAAGTTACAATTGTTCTCTCGGGTGAAACACTTCATGTGAATTGTGAAAGAGTTGTTTCCTTGGTTGTGATGATTGCTGATTTAAAATGAGGAAATTGAGGTTGACATGAAACGTATATGGAGTTCTTGTAGATGAGGTGACAATGATTTATGCTCATGTACATCAACAACCACTAATGCATATGTTTTAAACTACTTTATATTATAGAAATATATAACTATTGGCTTATCCATAATATGTAGAAGTTATTTCAAAAGTTAAGAAATCAATGTTTAAATTGAATGAAAAAAATATGATTGCTTTAGCTTAATGGCATAATGCTCCAGACCTCGTTTCACTGCAATACAAACTTTACCAACTCCTTCTTGCATGGAAAAACATAGGTAATTTTACTAGCTTCGAGTGTCTGCACCAGATTTGGTTTGAAAAGATTTTGAACCAAGAAATCCAACCAAATCGAAATCAAATCTCTAAATGTATAAAATATTTTTTCCACACGACCCAAGTCCAAGACCAATATATAATAGTAATTTTTTGTTAAATAATTCCTTATATTAATTATTCTTCAGGCTATTAAGGTATAATTAGAATTAGTTAATTTAACAAGTCAAAAGTAAAACGCTATTCTTAAAATAATTAATAAATAAAAAATACAATTGCTTTACTTTGAAGTTGAAAAAGAGGTGAAGCAAGTACTAAAATCAAGAACAAAAATTAGATTAAAAAAGGAAGATCAAAGGTAAGTTGTTATGAAGTTTGATGGGTTAGTTCAAAGCATAATGTGTTATTGTATTCATGATAGTCTTTTGTTGGTGCCTTTAAAATTATGTCCACCAAATCAATATAACAACTATTTTCTTTGTACTTCTTATCTTAGTTTCACTTAATTTTAAGTTTGACGAGTTATAAAGTGATTCTATTATTATACTTCTCAATTTGAAATATTTAAATATATATTTCTCAAAAATTTAAAAGAATTCAAGTATGAAAAGATTTAGTTGAGCGATATACTCACTATGGTTCAATTTTTTATAATTGAGTATGCTTATTGATGTATTGTTCTTGCTTAAAATTACTTATTGATGGCTAATCGTAAAACTTCAAAGTATCCACTTTATTCTAATAGCTCTTTCATTTTAAGTATTAGTTTTCACATTTTTAATTATTTATTTCGTTGTTCTTATAATAGGTACATGAATTTTGTGTTTAGGTTCTTTGCATCTTTGCTTCATTCGTTTTTATTGATTCATGGTATTTTTGTTTCGTTTCAAGCAAATTTCTTCTTTGCTTTGTGTTGACGTCGAAAAATCTAGTTTTATGATTATAAACACTTTAAAAATTATATACATACATTACTTGGCACCTTCAATCATCAAAGCTCGAATTCGATGAATGCACTGCTCAATAGATTTAGTGCTGTTTCTGGCGTGTTCAATTCTGGATCCGCCTTTGATTTCAAAACTTTCATTGTTGAGCAAAATAAAAGAATAATGTCAGCCATTATTTGTCTAGAAGTGAACTAAAACCCTAAACCCAATCTCTTTTACACGTGCAAGTTGGCAACTACTTTAAATTCCATACATAGGTCCCCCTTTATTTATTTTGAACTTTTCTTCCTTAGAAAAAGGACCATTACTTTTCCTTTAAATATTTTGTCTCACCCGATTTCAAATTTACAAAAAAATTATATCCTTTTGTTTTTAGGTTTCTTGTTAACTCACGTAAAAAAAAAAAGTGCTGTCCACATTTTTTGAATTAGTAACACCTTATCACAAATAAAACTTTTTAGACTCATAATGCACCTAATTTAAAAACCATTTCGATATAATTTTCTATTATATTTAGTTTTGAGGGAGTCTTTTTGAGCCCAGGCTTTATCATAAAGTATATTTATGCGAAACAGGGGCAAGGTCGATTTATATCTCATATTTTTTGGTTCTACTTATGAGATTATATTGAATTTATTGTAGTTGTAGTATTTAAGTAAGACTTTTTTAACGACCTATCGAAAACGATCTCTCTACTTCTATTCTAAATAGTAAAGTCTGCAAACATCTCGTCGGACCATTTGTGAGAATATTAGTAATAAACATTTCCCAAGTTTAACACCCTTAAACGAAACCTATTCTTTGCTCATTCGCTGTCCCCCAGACTCTTCTACACTGTCTACTTTTTAGACCCTTTACTGCTTGTCAGTTTGTAAACTGATCCTAATTTATGGCTCAAGTTCAAGCGATTTCTTCATGTTCTTCCCTTAATCTTCTCTTCAAGAGCTCTACAAAAGGTATCATTTTTTGGCTTATGGTTCTTGCCTTGTAAAGATTGGTATTTGAAGCTATTTATGATAACCATTTTGGCTAATGTGTAATAAAAAATGGTTAACGTTGTAAAGATTGATTTTTTAAGCTATATATGATGACCCATTTGGCTAATGTGTTATAAAAAATGTTTTCTACTTTGTAAAGATTGGTATTTATGATGACCCTTTTGGCTTAATTGTTATAAAAAATGGTTGTTATCTTGTAAAGATTGGTTTTTGAAGCTATTATGATGACCTATTTGGCTTATTTGTTATAAAAAATGGTCTTTACCTTGTAGAGATTGGTTCTTGAAGCTGTTTATGATGACCTTTTTCGATTTTGTCTTAGAAAAAATGGGTTTTACCTTGTAGAGATTGGTGCTTGAGCTTTTTATGATGACCCTTTTTGCAATGCAGGTTTGGATAGGATTGAGGATAAGCGTTTCTGGTCTAAAAAGTTGGATTCTTTGCAACAGGTTCTTGGTACCCTTCAATTTATTTTGGTCTGTTTCAGTGATTTTTAGTTGAATTTTTTTACTGATACTGTTTTTTCCCCGTATTGCAGCTTGGTGTGAAAGCTAGTGAATTTAATGGTCTATCAATTGCTCATAGCCGTTCTAGCTATGCTTCGCCTTGTACCACTCATGGTAGTTTTTACCAGCTTTAATATCGTCTTTTTTAAAGTTATATAGGTTTTGCGTGGGCTTGATTTTTCTTGGGCCAAACATGTTATAAATATTTTCTAATTAATGGTTGGTGGCGGATTAGGAGTGTCACAGTTACTTGAAGGTTTTCCGGTAGATGCTAGGCCTAGTTTTTTATGCTTTATGGTTTCTGAAGAGCTCAATGATACTTTGAAGTGGGTTTGAGTTGTAATCATAAGAACCTTAATTATCATTGTTCTAAAGCAGTTTCTTTGAGAAAAACCTGGTCTTTATAGGGGAATATATTGTAGCTTCATTCCTGTTCTAGGGTATTTGGAAAGAGTTTATTTTTCTACGTAATATCCTATCAACTTCCAAGAACAAGCCTTTTCCCACTCGTGAATAAAATAGGTGCTCATATACTTAATTTTGGTGATTTTTGTTCGGATGCATTGGTCTATGGTGTATATTAGCGTTCGAGTATCTTAGTGTACAATTGTCTAAGAAATTAAATCTATCTGGATATAATGGAATATAAGGAGCCAATATAGAGGCCTTATTCAGCAATGTGGAAATTTTCTTCCATGAGAAGTATTTATATCTTTTTTCAATGTTTGGTTGGATATAAAGTTGGTGGTATGTGATTGTAGTGGAGGCTGGGGTAGAGTTGGGGCGTGGATATGGTTTTTTGCTGATAATAGTAAGTGAAATTGAGAAATGTAGGCATGTTAGCTGGAGCGAGTGATAAGGACCAGGACTCTGAGTGGAAAATAACTCTCCGTAGTGGACTTTATAAAAAAAATGATTAGTGGATTTAAGCAATTTCCTCTTAAAGAAGATGTTTTTCATTAACTTCAGTTACCAAATATTGGAAATCAAGGAAAATGGGTTAGACTCCAGGTAGGAACTTCACTTGTTTTCTCACTCCTGCTAGGGGTAGGGTGTGCGAACACCTCACCTTCCCTAGATCCCACTTGTGGGATCATATTGGGTATGTTGTTGTTGTTGTAAGGAAAATGGTGTTGTGGAAAACATTTTACATAGTGCCAAAGTTGAGGCCAGTATGTCGATATATCTTTTTTGTATGAAAGAGCCTACGGCATGTGCTTTTACCTGTTTTTCTGCAGTTTTTTAGTATTGCCAGACACCACTGAATGGTGTCGATAGTTGAACTTTTCTGCAGATACTGCAGAGAATGACTGCTGAATTTGGCCATGAGATTTTATAGTTTCATGCATAGAAAAATTATTATGCACCCCATTTAAGATTCCTTCAAAGTTCATGCCTGGTTGGCTTTGGCAATTTTGGTTGCTAATTTTCAGTGTATAGATTAATGATGAAAAATTACTTGGATATTGCAGCTATTAAGGCCGCCTTGGCCAGTGACAAAGAAACAACAAGTTCCACTGCTGTTGGGGGAAAACCTCTTCGCAAGAAGTTGGACAAAGTGGTTCTAGCTTATAGTGGTGGCTTGGACACTTCAGTTATTGTACCTTGGCTAAGGTAGCTCCTTTCTGTTTAGTTTATTTTCTTTTACTTTATTGTTTGCCTACGCTATGTTCCTTCTGTTGTGTGTAACCCTCACTTCTGATAAAGTGGTGGATGGCATTGTGGCCTCAAATGTTGGTTGACCACCTAATTTACCACTTCTATCTGTATGCTGTTAGTTCTCGAGAATGTTGCTAGTGATTCATCTTGTATGCAGCTCTACAGGGAGGAATCCCCGTTGTCCTTTTTTCTGTTTATTAATATCTAAAGAACATGTATATAGATGGAAAGGCTTGTGAAAATATGCGAACACTGCCTTTTTGTAATGTATGGAAGACTTTAGGGAATGAAAGCAGCTGAAACTCAAGTTGACCTGAAAAAGACAATTTTGATTGTTTATTGGAGAGGTACCAATCAATCCAGTCATACATCAAATAGAAAGATCCAAAATATTCAAAATCAAAATGCAAGTTTCAAGAATAAGTGAGCAAATTTTGATGCGTGGTTATGCGATGTTTTTGTCCCTCCATCTATTTCATAATATTCTTTTTCATTTTGCAGGGAAAACTATGGCTGTGAAGTTGTCTGTTTCACTGCAGATGTTGGTCAAGTATGGTTTCCTTTCTAGTCACCTGTTTGTTCTTTTTGGTCTTGTTCAGAACAAATTATAGAATTATAGTGCATAAATGGAAAAGTCAAACATACAAGTTTTCTTTTATAAGAACCAATGTGTAAATGAATTATTTCTTTCTCAGGGAATTAAGGAATTGGAAGGTTTGGAAGCAAAGGCCAAGGCTAGCGGGGCTTGTCAATTAGTTGTTAAGGATTTGAAAGAAGAATTTGTGAAAGATTACATATTTCCTTGTCTGCGAGCCGGTGCTATCTATGAAAGGAAATACTTGCTTGGGACATCGATGGCCCGTCCCGTTATTGCTAAGGTGAACTGCATATCCTAAATAACAAAATGAGCCTTTGTTGTCATTTTTCTCTTCTGTGAACCACCTCTTCCACCTTCCTTGGAAGAGATCCACGTGGAAAAGTTCAATTTTTTTTTTGCTAACTAAATAGAGGTCCTACCACAAGTTTATTGATTACTCATAGAGTCATAGCAGTCTTACCTTGATTTTTAGTTTCTGGTCAATAGTGCATCTCTCACACAACCATGGATCGTGGACCATCTTTGCTCTCATAAGTTCCTATATTTCCTAAATCTTTGTTTGGGTTCTTTCATTTTAAGCGAGTGTTGTAGGAAACATTACCATTATTTTTCTCAAAAAAAAAAGAAAAAGAAAAAAAATGATGGTAATGTTTCCTATAACACAGATGAAAGAACCCGAAGAAAGGAGACACAGTCGCTTTGTCAAAATTGCAGGTAGTACTGTTCAATTTCGTGAAAATAGAACTTGTGAGAGAATGATGTACAGCTCGTAGGCTCTAGGGTGTTGATCGTGATTCTTGGAACAGATTGAACTTGTGTTGGGGTTCTAATCATCATACCATTTTTGGACTAAGTTTGTTTTCATACTCTTGAGCAACTTTTCAAGGATATTAAATGCGGAGGACCTTGGATTTGAGAAATCCCACGAGGCTATACAGGGTGTAGATAGTCAATTAACAAACCCAGTCAGTCAATGAAGGTGTCATTAGCATCAGTGCTCACTTTGCCTTAAATTAATTTTGGACTATGAAAGATAGTTGGTAATTGCAGGCAATGGTTGATGTTGCCAGAGAAGTAGGAGCTGATGCTGTTTCTCATGGATGCACAGGGAAGGGAAACGATCAGGTATAATCAGGGAACTTCTTTTAATTCGTTATGGCAGTTGATAAAATCATCTACTCTTCAGTGTCGTCCTTTACATATTTATCTGAGCCCAGAGGACTGCAGAAAGTACGCATCTCAGTTAATTATGCTTCTTTACCATTACAGGTCCGTTTTGAGCTGACATTCTTTGCTCTGAATCCTGAACTCAGTGTTGTTGCCCCTTGGAGGGAATGGGAAATTACAGGACGAGAGGATGCTATAGAATATGCTAAGAAGCACAACATACCAGTTCCTGTGACAAAGAAATCCATCTATAGCCGAGACAGAAACTTGTGGCACCTTAGTCATGAGGTAATATTAGCAACTTGTTTTGGACTTTTTGTAGCTTGTGATACTCATTCAGTGTGCTCTGATCGTTCTATCTCCTATGACTTGGTAGAGAGGTATTAGGACATCTTCTCTTATTATCCAGTACCATCTTTTTGTTTTCTTTTTCTTGTCGAGATTTGGAGTTTTATCTCAACATCAGTGTCATGCTTTTCCATCATTGCTGCTGCAAGTAAATGAATTACGAAGAAGAATCTCTGCTTTTAATAAAATCTGGCGATTTCTTTAGTAAACAAGGAATAAGAAACTAAAAACTGATTATACCCGTAAAACTCATTTTGAAATGGTATTGAAGGGAGACATTCTGGAGGACCCTGCAAATGAGCCAATGAAGGATATGTATATGATGTCAGTTGATCCCCAAGATGCACCTAATCAACCTGAGTAAGAATCTTTTCTCTCTTTCTTCTCGTAAGATCTAATGCACTTCCTTTTCACTTTTGAAGCTATCTTTAACTATGTAGGTATATAGAGATTGGGATAGTCGCAGGTATTCCTGTTTCAGTAAATGGAAAGGAGCTCTCTCCTGCAACTCTTCTTTCTGAGCTAAATGAAATTGGCGGGAGACACGGAATTGGACGAATAGACATGGTTGAGAATCGGCTCGTTGGGATGAAGAGCCGTGGAGTATATGAAACTCCTGGAGGAACTATCCTTTTCACAGCTGTGCAAGAACTAGAGTCTCTTACACTTGATCGTGAAACAATCCAATTCAAGGATTCTGTTGCACTCAAATATGCCGAGCTAGTTTATGCTGGCAGGTGGTTTGACCCCCTTCGCGAGTCAATGGATGCTTTCATGGAGAATATTACAAAGACAACAACTGGCTCAGTTACTCTCAAACTCTACAAAGGATCAGTTTCAGTCACAGGACGTAAAAGTCCACATAGTTTGTATAGACAAGATATCTCATCATTTGAGAGCGGGGACATCTACAATCAGAAAGATGCTGAAGGATTCATACGGCTTTATGGACTTCCAATGAGGGTCAGGGCAATGCTTGAGAAGGGTCTTTAAATTTTTGTTCATCTCATGACTTGATGGTGTAATTGAAAGAAACATCAAAGGATCAGTAGAATCTTAGTCTTTTCATTTTTGTATTATTCTGGAGGTTAGTCTGTCAGTTGTTTTGCTGATTATCTTCTCTCGTTTGGAGTATTGGAGGCAAAAGTTTTTGAATGAAGTTCATCAAGGAAAATTGTTGAATCTTGCATTGTATTTGCCTCTTCAACGTCCGTTTGTGTTTGAACTCTAGATCTTGTTAGATTACTTGACGTGTACAACTGCAACAGCCATGGATTTCATATCCAAAAAGCTCGAATAATCTAATTTCAGAGACTAACTTTTAGTCATCTGATCAATATCAAGAAGTTTAGTCTAATCTTGTTAGACATGAATTTCATAGAATGTAAGAATCTTATGATGCATGTGAGTGGTGGAGATTGGCATCCAAAGGGTGTTGCGAGGTGGTCAATGAAGTGAGTGAAAATCATGGGAGACGATATTTCGAATTCAGTAGAAATGAAAACTGAATACTCGAGGTGCATGCAATATGAACCAACGAAAATTGTTACAAAAATTTGAGTGATCGGGAGTGTTGATTTCTTCCATGTTTTTTTAAACATTTGATATCAAAAACACCTAAACCAAAGCCCCTTAAAAACCCAATCTTTAGCGGTGATTCATGAAGAGAAGCTTTCATCTTTTAGGATTGAAACAGTAGTATAAATGGACAGACAATGTTAGCAAAACAGAATTATTAGTCTATAACTTCACTTACAAGAGTTTAATTTCTATACACGGAGACACTGTAAAAGTTTCTTACGCAAGGGTCATTTAAAAGGTAATTGCAGGTAATATCCATAATAAGTGGAATTAGTAACGTATAAGACAAGTAGAACCATAGGAAATGCGTAAAGCGATTTTTCTTTTAAAATTGGAAGTATCATGTAACTGATTGCTACAACTGCAAGACCATGGAATTCAGATTGAAAAACTACAATAAATATAATTTCAGAACAATCTTGTAGGCTTCTGATTAATATTGAGTAATTTTAGCCTAATCCTTCTATACATGAATATAGGACTGTTTGCACCTCCATTCTTGGTCCTGAAACTAAAAGAAGATCCTTTCTATCCTAGACGAAAAACATCATCCAAAAGAATAAGATTCCTGAAAATAAAAACAAAACGAAACAGTTCATCTCTCGAAATCTGTTCATTAACAATAATGTTACGTATTAACACCGTTATTTGAAAAAAGAAAACATTAATGTTAATGTAAAAAGGACAATAATGTTGGCAAAAGTTTTCAACAAAAGAAGACTTTTTGTCCAAAAGTATAAAGCTCTAGACAAAGGTAACTGAAAAAAGGCATTGCCTTTACCTCCAATAGTCATTTCTGTTTGAATCTTCTGTGTCCATGTCCCACTCAAAGCATATCCTGATCACATCAAAACAGATTATTAGTCAAGAGTTCAGACTACAAGAGTTTAACTTCTATATATGGATACAACGTAAAAGTTTTTTATACTATTAGGTCAGTTAAACGGTAATTGTAGACGAGTAACCTTCTATAGCATGTTAAATTACACCAATAGCATAGAAATATCAAATTTCAACGAACCTCGTCCGAAGCAATTAATGGTAGTGTTAACACCATTCCTACAAATGCAAGCAAAAGACTCATCTGAACCAGAAAATCCACAAATTCCACCACTATCCTCACAGTTCTTGCAAGAATCATCAATGTAGTATGAATTATTGTACTGCAAAGAAATCCCATATTGCCATTTCATAGGGTCTCCTTCATCACCTCCAAATCCGTATATCGACGAATAAGAAGAACATTGTAGCCTAGGCAAATTCAAACCATAACCTGAACCAACTGGAGCAGGTGGATCATAAACACAACAAGTTGATATAGGACCATTTGGTTCTAGTCCAATTCCTGTCACACCTTTACAAGAATATAGTCCTCTACATATATTTGAACCTGAACCAGTATCACATAAATCTTGTTTCTTATCAAACACTGCAGATGTTGTAGAACATCCTAGTAAAACAAACATGTTTTCTTTCATAATGCTGAATGGACTCGAACGATCCAACGTAAAACTGCCTGAATTTTGCATTGATGAACATGTTGACATAAAAGGATCAGTTAGAACAAGTGTGTTAGTTGAATAGTCTAGTGAAGATATAGTGTAAATGCCAGTGCCAGTTGAAAACTGAAGCACCCCTGAAGTACATTTTATGTATCTTGAAAATGCAGCATGTCCACAACCAAATCCAGAACCAAAAGGAAACTGTAGGACTATGCTGCCACATTTGTTAGTACATGTAGTAACATTCAGTGGAATGATACTTTGAATAGCTTCAAGTGGATGCATAACAAGAAATAAAAGAAAAAATGGAATATATTTTGTTGAATTTGACATTGATCAAAGGCTTGATGGATACTGGAAAAGAGAGAAGTGTTTGAAAGTAGAAGGGAGTGATTGTGTTACTGATAAAATGTGGAAAAATGACCCTCTATAATAAAGTGATAAAATCGGGCACCTCCCGGGCACAACAAACTCAGACGCCCATCACACGGGCACCCACACACTCAAAGGGCACCTACATGACCTAACTCACACCCAAAAGCTAACTCAAAGTATGGAGGATTGTCCAAAGCTTATATGAACATCTTGCCCTCTTTTTTCCACCAACGCGGGACACATTTCCACACCACTCCCCACTCCAACATGACATACAGAAATTTGACTTATCAGTGGAAAAATGACCATCTATAATAAGTGTGACGTACAAAAATTTAACCAAGTGGGGTATGCATTTTTCGGTGGAGTAGTAATATTTTCAATTCTCCTCAAAAGGGGAGCCAGATTTTTATCATATTGGTTTACTGTCTAAAAGAAATGTACTTAACCAAGCTATCACAGGTTGCACGTAAATTACATCCAGAGATAATGTTAAAATCGAAAATTTAGACGTCTTAAAGTTTGAAAATGTATATCTAACTTTATTTATACTTTTTTCTTCGTGTATATATACAATATTCGACTGAAATATTAATTCTACTGAACCTACGAACTCATAATTGGATCCGCCACTGTTAAAAGTAGGAATAAACGTGTGGTATGAGATTATAGAAAAAACTTTTTCTAACTACAGTTATGACATTCTAATAGTCAGGGGGTTTCTCAAATACTTATCCACATAAAAAAAGTGATTGTGGAGTCCAAAGAGTCCAATAACTAGAGTCATGGCTCGCTAATATATATATAAAGATTTTAACTAAAAACTAGTATTGCTTTTTACTGATGACAAAGGCTATATTTCACAAGTCCAAATGACATAAATTGAAGAGTGATGAAACTCTTTTAAAGCTTGATTAATATTAAAAACTCTATTTGTAGTTAATTAGTTATGTAAATTACGTTGACATGCTATATAATATAAAAATAAACTTGCTTCTATAATTAGCATCCGAAGCTGGAATAGCTCAGTTGGTTAGAGCGTGTGGCTGTTAACCACAAGGTCGGAGGTTCAAGCCCTCCTTCTAGCGTCTCCATTTTTTATTTTCACTTTCTTGTATAGGAATGAATATGTATATGGATTTTTTAAGGGGTTAATTGTCCATTTCGATCAGTTATTTTGAACCATATCGGATTATTTAGGGGTTATTGGTCCGTTCCGATTGGTGATTTTGAACCATATTATTCTTTCGGTTATTCTAGAACGTATAACTAAAATTTAAATTTTCAAAACTGGGTTATCTTGAATACACAACTAAAATGTAAAATTTTTAAAACCATTCCAATCTTATCGGTTTCAGTATTCGGTTATTTTTCGTTATTTTTAGAAAAAAATATTGTCTAAAACTACCACACATAAATAAAAGTGTACTTTTGGTATAAAGAAAACAACATTAAAAAACATGTATCACTTTCATTGCAAAACTCATACAGTTCTAGTGATTAAACCAAAATATAAATATTATCATATTTAAGTAAACGATATTTTAGATAACAATAATATCATAATCAATTGAATATTTTGTGAATGGTGCCTAAAATGACTCATTACACTATGCATAGTGAAGCACTTTGCAATACCAAGTCTCAAGATAATTTTATGAAAGAGTGGAAAAAAATAAATAAACAAAAAGCAATACAATTATTTATATTATTTCGACATGTTAAACTCACATTAATTTACTTTTTTAATAAGATACTATTTGATTATGATGTATTGTTCTATACTAAATCAAAGTTCAAAATAATCATGAATCAACATATATTTAAAAAGAGATTATACCTTCCCCAAGTCGATAAATTTTATAAGACGAACACAAATAATAGCAAGACCGACTTGCAAAGTCATGTAAATTTGTTTGATTTGTTGTAGACGACAAGTTTCAAAAGTATTTTTTTTTTTAGAATATATAATTGAGATAATAGTCAAAAACCCCCCTAAACTATCACCTTTTTGTTAGTTTCGTACTTAAACTATGGGTTGGTCACGCTACCCCCCTGAACTATCAATTTTCATATTCAAAATCCCCTGCAGTGCCAAGTGGCATGGAGAGTGACTTCACTCTCTTTGTTGTGTGTGGAAAAAATAAAGTAGACCAATAAAAAGCATCCATGTGGCATTTCTTTTCAATTTTTAAAATTTAAATATGCTTTTAATTATTTATTACTTATTTTTGTCTTTTTCCTTTCTTCATTTCTAATTAATTATTTTCTTCTTCATAACTCTTTTTTTTTTTGCCAATAACAATAAACTAATTGAGACCCATTAACCTTAGAATAATAAGGATACTAAAAATAATTTAATCAAATGTGACATATTCTGTTGTAATTTATAACCAAATTTTGTCAATAATGGTCATTTTAATTAAAAAGACATAACTCTTAACATACATTGTATCATTTTAACATTTTAATACGCAAGTTCTCAATTGAGTTTATTATAGTTGAGTAAATTCAGTTCTATATAATAATTAAATTTACTATTGTTGGTTAATATTTATTATTTTAGAAATATGGGTTTTCAAGTAAGATAAAGATTTTTGATTTTCACGGAAAATTAAAAGAAAAAATTAATAATTTTTTTTTAAAAAAATATCAAATAAGAAATAAGAACAACTACTTTAAAAAATTAATTGTATGGATGCTCTACAAAGAGAAAGTGAAGTCACCTTCCATGCCACTTGGCACTGTAGGGGGTTTTGAATATGAAAATGGATAGTTCAGGGCTAGCGTGACCAACCCATAGTTTAAGTATGAAACTAAAAAAAAGAGATAGTTTAGGGGAGTTTTTGACTATTATCTTTATATAATTTCGTGTCAAGTCAAACCCCACAATAAAATGGAAGGAATTTTATAATTCCCTTTTCTTGCTTCTTTTTCTCTAATTTAATACTCGAGTTGTTTGAGTTTTTAGTTTTTCCGCACTCATGGAGGAAGATCAGAAGAAGGAGATTTGCAGTTCGCCGGCGGCGGCGGCGGAGATGGTGATGGAAGAATGGAATGGAACATCATCTACAAAACTAACAAAAACAGCCACCATCACTTGTAATAGTTTTTCAAGAATCTCAATTAAAAGATCAAGTAATGCATTTACTCATATCAATCAAAGAATCCTTCAAGCTTTTATTCCTGAGGCAAGTCTTACTTATATTTATTGTTTTCGACTCGAACTATGTATAAAGATTTGATCTTTTTGTTGTTTAATCGATAGAGTTTAAGTTTTGTACACTGTTAGTGTAAAGGAAATGTTACAGTGTAGTGTTAACCGTCTTTGCTCGAACTATATATATAAAGATTTGATCTTTTTGGTGTTTAATTGGAACTGTTTAAGTTATATACACTGTCAGTGTAAAGAACGTGTTACAGCGTAATACTTACCTTCTTTGTCTCGAACTATATATAAAGATTTGATCTTTTTTGGTGTTTAGTTGAAATTGTTTAAGTTATATACAACGTCAGTGTTAAGGAAATGTGACAACGTAGTACTTAAGGTCTTTGACTCGAACTATATATAAATATTTGATCTTTTTTTGGTGTTTAATTGATAGAGTTTTAAGTTATATACACTGTCAGTGTAAAAGAAATGTTACAATGTAGTATATACTGTTTTTGATTCGAACTATATATTGGCAGCTTTAAATTGAATAAAGATTTGATCTTTTTTGGTGTTTAATTGAAAGAGTTTAAGGTATATACACTGTCCGTATAAATAAAATGATACAAGTGTAGTATTTACTGTCGTTGACTCGAACTGTACATCTGCATACCTCAAATTGGAAAAAGATTTGATCTTTTTTGGTGTTTTAATGGAGTAGTTTAAGTTATATACACTGTCGGTGGAAAGAAAATGTTACAGTGTAGTATTTACTGTCTTTGACTCGAACTATATTTATGTACTTTAAATTGAATAAAGATTTGATCTTTTCGGTGTTCTAATTAAAGAGTTTTAAGTTATATACATGTTCTGTGTAAAGAAAATTATACTGTAGTATTTACTGTCTTTGATTTGAACTGTATAGCTGCATACCTTAAATTGATATAAGATTTGATCTTTTTTGTGGTTTTTGAAAGAGTTTAAGTTAATACGTTGTTCAGTGTAAAGAAAATTTTATACCATAGTGTTTACTGTCTTATATGTATTTGACTCTTAACTATATAGCTGCATACTTACAATTGACAAAAAAAATGATCTTTTTGATGTTAATTGAAATAGTTTTAAGTTATATACACCGCCAGTATAAATAAAATTTTACTCTATAGTATTATCTGTCTTATTTTACTGTCTTTGGCTTGAACTATATAGCTGCATATTTTAAAGTGAAAAAAGATTTGATCTTTTTGGTGTTAGAAAGAGTTTCAGTTATATACATTGTCGTCGGTGTAAAGAAAATTTTACATCAATTTACTCTTATATTACTGTTTTTGACTTGAACTATATATCTGCATATTTAAATGGAAAAATATTTGATCTTTTTTTTGTTTAATTCAAACTTCAAAGGGTTTAAGTTATAAACATTGTCATTGTATCTGCATACGCTATAGTATATATCTGCACACACTATTTATTGTCCTATATTCCTGTCTTTGACTTGAACTTCTTAGTATTTACTTATGAACTTTTTCATACACCTATATATTTTCATAGAGTTTAAGTTATAAATACCGTTTTACACTATCTGTTGTCGCAGGTAACTTGTCTTATTCAAATTTTACAATCCCATTTTTTATGGAGGCTAATATGTAAATATGATATGATAGTGTAAAATCTTCTTTGGTGCATAGAACTTAAACTGTATTTTGATATTAATAAGTTTAGCTGGGAAAAACTTGTAAATGAGATAAAATGGATGGTGAGGTTTGACTAGATTATGAACCCGTTAACTATCTACGGTGAAATGCTAGTGTTAAAGTGTACAAGCGAAGCACAAACAGTTTTAGAAATGTTTAGCTGAACAGTATTAAGGAAAAATGTGAAAGGTTTGATTTTTGGTGTTTTAAGGAAAAGATTTACGAGGAGGAGATAATTCTGAGATATTTGATTGAATGGGGGTAAGGGAAAAACTTCAAAAGATTTGATTTTTGTGATGTTCTTAAGGAAATGATGCACAAGGTTAGATAAACAGTTTGCTATATTTGCTTGAATGGAGTAACACCAAGAACTTAAAAAGATATAATTTTCATTTGTTTTTTTTAAGAAAAACATACATAAAGTTGAATTCATTTGTTTTTTTTAAGAAAAACATACATAAAGTTGATTTTTTTTTCTTTGGAGCAAGAATTGTTAACGGCATTTCACCGTCATCCACTATTCTGTCTGATTTGTCTGATCGCTTTGTTCAATTTATTTGATAGGGCTTTCCAAGTAGTATTACTCCAGATTATGTCCCTTTTCAAGTGTGGGACTCATTGCAGGTTAGGATTTTTGTCCCATAATACTGATCTTCAGTTATCTTTGTTTTTGAAGTTATTGAAACTGACTTAGATTACTGCAGGGCCTTTCTACCTACGTGCGGATGATGCTCTCTACACAAGTAAGAGTATATCAGTGTTGATCTGAGTTACTTACGATATTAAAGACTAATTTACCTGCTCAAACAAATATAGGCTCTTCTAAGTGCTATAGGTGTTGGTGAGAAATCTGCTACTGTTATTGGGGCAACATTTCAGGTTGAGTTTACATCTTCTTTGTCCATTTGACTTTACGTTCTATACTAGCGTGATGACAATGGTTTTGAAAATCGAAAATGTTTCAGTGGTTCTTGCGAGATTTAACTGGAATGATTGGAGGTGTCTTATTCACATGTTACCAGGTTTCTTTCTTTCTTTCTTTTCTGGCTTAATACAATAGCATATTGATCTGGTATCACATATTGCATTTTCTGAATCTTTATAAACATTGAAGCTATAGAGGCACCTTACTTCTCCAAGGATAAATGATATCCCATAAGACATTTGTTCCAGTTTCATTTGCTATATCCACTTGAGACTACATGTCAGCACCTTTTCGAAAAGGAATGGAAAAGGACGATTATTTTCCACTAGATCGGACCATGGCTTCCAATTCAGTCTTATCATGTCAGCAGCATTGTATGGGTTGTTATAGAACATTAGTTGGACATTCACTTTTTGACCTACCTGTTACTCTCAGTCCCCTGACAATGATTCTTGAATCATAATACTTTTTGGAAAATGACAGCTGTGATTGCTTTCTTTGTCAGGGTTCTAATCTGGACAGTAATGCCAAAATGTGGCGTTTGGTGGCAGATCTCATGAATGATCTTGGTATGCCTTTTCACCTGTATGCTGTTTGCACTATGGTCATCTTTTGGCTTGTTAATGTCAAATGGTAGAAAAATGTTATCCCACTATATGTGATGGTGTTTCAGATGTTCTTTACTTGCATTTGATTTTAGTGACAGTAGAAGAAATAGTAAAGTGACCATTGAAAAGTTAGTTTGATGGAGAAAGTGTCATGTAAAACTTTCTTTGAATTGTTTAATGCATTGAATTCTTGAAAATTGTAAAAGCTGTATAGAAATTAAATGGTGCAAAACATTTGAAGAAGTTCTGAAAAGGTAAGAGTGTAACTTGGGACAGAGGGAGTAGAAGTAACAGTAATTATTCCCTGTAATTTTAATTGATTTATCAAATTTTAAATTTTATTTAATATTAGCAAAACAGTTTAGAAGGTTAAGCGATATTGATTTTTGTGATGTTGTCATTCCTGAAATGGTGGAATGACAGAAAATTCGTTGAATTTCTTGCAGGAATGTTGATGGATCTCGTCTCTCCTTTATTTCCATCAGCCTTTGTGTTCATTGTCTGCTTAGGGAGTTTATCAAGGTCATTCAGTAAGTGAAATATCTGCTATTTGAAATTAAAATATCATTCTCTCTTCTTCTTAATAAAAATATATATCTCTTGTCTGGCTGTGTTTAGCATTAGACTTGTTTGTCTAATTTCTTTTGTTTTTTAGGGTTGGGGCTGTTAGCGTGAATTGTCTGATATATCAGATCCTTCACCCTGCTGAAAGTACTAACATGTAAAGATGCTTTCCTTTATGATCTTGATCTATTGTCTCTTTATTTATTACATGGTGAATCTTATAGTAGATATGTAAGATTAATCACAAGAAACGTGAAGAGAATTATTTTGTTTAGTTGCTCTTAATTAATGCAACTGTCTATATCCTCTTTCCAAGAGTCGCACGAATAGATTCGACTCTATCAAACTCAGTCCAACTCATCTATATAGTGTGGAGAGTCCTTAGCTAGTAAAATATACAAATACTAGCATGATAATATGCATTAGCAGTACGTCCTTTCCTTCAAAACCTCATCTATTTCTTTCGCTCAATGTTGTCCACAAATTATTTGTGGAGTCACTTCCCTTCCCCTCTTGTCTCTAGCTTACGAGTAGTGCTATGCTGCTGTAACAGAGCTTGCATAGTGCAGCAGACGGCAAATAGGTTTTAAGCATCAAAATAGTCACAACATTGTAGTGAAAACCAATAGTCAATGCCGTTTTCTCCTTATCGTGCACAGACATTGTATGGTTTATTTGTTTTGAACTTTACAACAATATGTAGTAAAATTTATGGCCTTAAGTTTCTTAACTATTTTACCTGCTAGGTTACATAATAAGTACTTGTTGCCCTAGATTTATGATGTTCACTTTCTTCTTCTTGGCTGCTTTTCTTGTTTGTCCTTCTAGAACGAGATTTAAGCAGTCTGAAGCATGGTTTTAACCTTGTTGGATGACCTTTAAACTTTAATTCTTTTAATACATGATGAGTTCTTCTTGTTAATGAGGCAAAATGTACCGCGCCGATAGGACTGATTCTCGAAACCTCATCTATTCTGTTGATATTTAGCTGGTGTTGCTAGTGGAGCCACTAGAGCAGCTTTGACGCAGCACTTTGCCCTTCAAAATAATGCAGCAGATATAGCTGCAAAGGTATTGTGATAGATATTAAGGTAGCAAGAGAATTGCAATTCCACTTACTCAGACTTGGTAACCATTATCCCTGTTCTGATAGGAAGGAAGCCAAGAAACTCTTGCTACGATGATTGGGATGGCTTTAGGAATGCTTCTTGCACACATCACAATTGGCCACTCATATGCCATTTGGATATCCTTTTTGGCTCTCACTATGTTCCATATGTATGGTTAGTTATTCTTTGCTTTAAATTCCCTGTTTCCGTTAGTAGTAAAATGCAAGGTGGAAGTTTTCTGAAATGCAAGATGTGCTGTGCTAACTCCTTGCATTTGGCAGCAAACTATAAGGCGGTCTGTTGTGTTTCACTGAATACCCTGAACTGTGAAAGATGCTCCATCGTTTTATCACATTTCTTCAAGACACGCCAAGGTGAGTTAAACATCTTATGATTCTCATAGTCATATCAGAATGGATAACTGTATTCATGTCCTAGAACATCATCTAAGCAGGAGTCTCTCATGACACTATTGAGGCTACAATGTTCCAATTTTTCTGTTGCTTTTGCTTTCTGCAATGAAATCAGGTTATAGAAAATTAGTACGAATACCTTGTATCATTTAGAGTTAGTTTGTGTGAAGACAGTTGCCCACGCGTCTACAAATAGACATACAGAAAAATTTATGTAAATCTTGTGTTTAATATCCACTATCAATAGTTCGCTTATCTGGGAGTTTCATGCATTGGTTCCAGTTCTCTATCCAAAGCAGGTCTCATCCATGGAGCATGTTCTACCTTTATGGCTGACCCCGTGGAGCTCAAAGGGGAGTGCTTGTCTATATAAGCGAGTACATTTAGGTGTCAGAGTTTCTTCACTTGACAGCCTTGCTATGTGAGTTTTCACTTTTGTTATTACTAATTTGCACCTATATCTGTTGCACATGGTAGTAGCAGAAGAGACATTATTTTCCTCTTAACTATCGACAAACTTTTTTCTTCGTATTATTAGAAAAGGCAGAAAGATATGTAAAGAGTTGTAATAATCTAGAGAAAATAAGAAACTTATATGTTTTTCTCCTCATACTTTCTTTCAGTGGTTCGTGTATAAACTAATTTGTTTTTTCTGGTAAATATATAAACTAAAAGTTTAGATGTACTAATTTTTTCATACAAGAAAAATGACAACATGCCACTATATATTTCTTCATGCGATAAATTTTACAAGTGGATTTGAATTGGAGTTCACGAAAGAAAGTGAATATTGGAGTGTAATCTTTTTGTTACTTTCATTTCATTGGGTATCGTCATAAGTTGATTTATAAAGAATCTTTTTTTTCTTCAAATGCTTCAATCAGTTTCTCCTTGGTTTTTCTCATGTTGAATCTAAAACAAGTTGACAGTTTTGCTTTTCTATCTCTGGAACGTGGATATCTTTCTTAACTATTTATTGATACTTCTGTTAGTAGTATAGATATAATGCTACAGCTAAAAGTTCCTAACCTAAAGATCATTAGCTAGCTGATTGCATGCTTGTTCAAATGGTACATTGCTATTCTTCCTCTACTCAAATTTATTGTTAATGTATTTTTGCTCTGGAGTAGCTCCCTGATGCACTTCTAAATTATCACAGCTCATAGAATGTTAAAGAGCTGTATGTTGAATATTTGGGCAATTAAGTAATGAATTGTCTTTGATGAATAGGCTCAACCTTTTACAATCTGCTGGATCTGATCACAAGAAAGGTTGATAAACAGTTGAGCATTTTTCAACTAAACTATTTACCTAAAACTTTCACTTACATCTTCTATTTCGTCATTTCAGCGAAGTATTTACTTCAACAAAAAAGTGGTATTATTAGCATTATTACTCATAAGGATTCAACGGCAGCTGATATATTGAAATCATTCATCCATGCTCTTGTCATGGCGAAGCTATGTGATCAAGAAGGATCCATGTATTCGGAGAGCCAATCATGGATGGATAAACATTATGAAGTTTTTATTCTGAAGGTACTTCTCTACATCAAGTTTCTAGGATAGAAATCATGATATAATTGCTTTTATAAATACTAGAGCATAGTCAATTAGTTGGTGTCAGATTGTTTCATTTTAAAGCAAATGCCACCTGAATAACTCAATATTTGTCTATGAAAGTGAAAGCTGTAGACTGGTGTAGAGGACATGTGAAAGCGCCACATATTCGCCAATTTTGTCGTGCCAAAATGTCCATTAAATCATGTTAGCTATGCATGTTGAGTTTTTAGAGTGAGCTAAGTATCTTGTTTCTTTCACAATTTTCTGTCACAGCTTCAGTCATCAGGATGGAAGACCGAGCGGTTGCTATCACCGTCAGTTGTTTGGAGAGCAAATTGGCTTGTAGATTATTCAGATGCCAAACATGACTAGAATGTTTAATTAGAGAACAAAAGTCATCATTTTGGTGAGATGAAATTCTGGAACTGCAAACTACTTATTTAAAGAAAGATAGTTTCATCTTTTTATACTGGAATTATAAGAAAGTGCTGTATGTTCTTGAGATCAAAGTTCTAATGTATGTATGTATATGTCAATGCCTTTTTTATTCCTGATGTGCAAAAACTACCTCCAAATAAGGTTACAGGGTATCTTCTTCAGTGCCATTATAAAGAATACATGTTGGTTACTCTACTAAGCTTCTTTGAAACAAATTGAGTAATATCTAATGAAAATATGAGATCTTGCTTAACTGGCCAAGTGCAATGATATTGCCAAATACCAAAAACAATGACCATCTGATTTCAACTGAACTGGAACTTGCACTGGTTGAACAGAAGAAAGATTGCTGGGGACACAATTGTTTTTAGGAAAACTAGATTCCACTACCATCAAAGAAATAAGAACTTTTTGAGATACATTCAACAATACATCATAATATCTTAACTCTATGTCTAATCAAACAAGAGGAGTAAATAAAATCAGTACTCCTCTTTTCCTGGATCAAGTTATTTCCCTTCTTTAAGGGGTGCGACAACAAGAAAGGTAAACATAATATGTACATGAACATTACAATGGTTTTTAGTGTTGTACATGGCTACTTTCGATGCCCTGATGATGCCATAAGTATAGCAACAGCTGCGGTAAACATAAGCAACATTCCCGCAAGGAGTGTATATGTTTTCTTTGATGATCTTCTGTACTCTCCAAACAATACCACTCCCCAAAATGTGCTCACAAGAGGCAGTGCCTGCAATTTACACATATCAAATGAGTTTAGTACGTTACTCCGTGATATGAGTTTTGCAGGGCAATATTAAAGTCAGATAAAGGAAGAAAGTTCTGATAGATTAACAGTTAGTTTAAAGTAGTGTATACTTGGACAGAACAGAGAGTTTTCTTTATGGTATCACAGCCAGTGTCCGTTAACCACTTTGGACTTGACTAATCCGGATTCGCGTCGGATGTCCTACGTGAAGGGTAAAACGATCCCTACCATAGGCGACTCCATTCCGTTCGAGACCTCTAATTAAATGGTGAAGGGGACTTAACATAGTAGTTTCATATAGTAAACTCAAAAGTTATCCGAGATTGGGGTGTAGTTTATATATATTGAAAGTATAATTCGTTGATAAATGCACAAACCTGAACAGCATCTGCAGCTGCATATCCAGCTGCTTGACCCCCCATGAATTGAAGACCATTACCAAAGCCACACAAAAGTCCAGCCAAAAGGGCCCAACCTCTGCCATTCCAGTCGTTGAGATAAGCCTTCAACGACGACTTGGGTGCATTAAGTATAGGGTGGTACAAGAAGGTGAGGTTCAAAACCATGGCAATCACAAAACAAAAGGATGAGAAGTAGAAAAATGCTGTATAGACAGTCAAGTGTGGAACTCCATCTTTTAGAGTATGCCATTGATCATTTGTAGCTAGATTAAATGCAGGCGAGAACATAGAGAAGCAAATCCCAGCAAAGAAGGTTATCGCCAAACCAATGAATGTGCCCTTCCCGAAAACCTGCAAGCAAACACAAGAATTCAACAATTAGGATGCAGCTATATTAAGTTCATACTAGCCAATGGTCTTTAGAGAACCCTTAATATGCCTTAAAAGACGAATTATTTATACAGAAAGTAGTATTGAAATAATTTGGACATGGATAGAGAAAAATTGTTACAGAGGATTCTTATAGGCGACACCATTAGTTCTTCTAAGTACATCTTTAAAAATATTCTGCAGTAAACTCCAACTTGATGGTGAAGTAGAGCATGGAGATACAATAGGAAATAGTATCTCTGACCTTTATTGATCTTGTTTCTTCAAGCTCTATAAGGAAAGCCGCAGTCCCAAATTTTGCCTTCCCACCAGAAGCACCTCCATCCTCCAGATCCTTTGTACTACCTATGGATATTCGGCATTGCCAAAAGAAAAGTTAGAAAAAAGGAAGCATGGCAATAAAATACAATGGAGAAGATATGAGAATTCAACTTTTAGATGCAGCGGCTAACAATACCTGCATCTAAACTTGTTTGTTTGAAGGAAGAAATTCCATTAGTCCTGCAAATTTGCAATTAAATTTGAAATCAATTTCTTATGACTAGCGGCAGAATTTTACTACAGCGTAGAAGTATATATATGCCTGACTATCATGCACTCTATCCTTATAACTACAGGAACATGAGAAGACAAAATATCACATTGAGTGATAGAATCTCAAGTTGTTCCTAGTGATTCTTACCACATCTTTTCCATACTTTGTCTCATCCTCACACCGGAACAATAAAGATGAAAAGAACAATTAAACACATAGGATACGACCACGCTAAATTCTGGTTGTTCACCAATGCAAGTATCCCCAATTCTACATGTTTAAGCAACACGTTTATGACATGGAAGCCACAAAAGGGGTTGGTTTTCTTAACATTTTAGTTCAAAGGTTGAAATAATCAAGAAGGAAACCATAAATGTTATATGACCCTCCGATTTTCCAAAGCAATGTAAATGGTACTCTTGGTAAGAATCAAATAAGGGAAATGTCCTCGCATACTGATGCATACCCGACTCCATCTTTACAGTCATTTGAATAATTATCAAGCTTTTTTTTGTCATCAGCATTGTTGGAAGCATGAACAGCAGAGCCTAAACAAACGGCAATCAAGAAGCATCCAACTCCAGGGAAAAGAATCTCAGCTTTGTTAATTTTGTCATCAAGGTAATAATTCAAGGTTGTTCCTGTCATAACCAAAGGGTACATGTCATATTTCAACACCTTGCCTTACTCCCCACGGCGCAGAAGGTAGTCACTGACTCACTTCAGAAAAATATAAATAACTGAAGTTAAATGATACCTATAACAACTGTTATGCTTGCAGAAACCACTTCGGTGACTGACAAACCAACAAAAGCCCAAGCATATTGAGTTGAGAGGTTGCCAAGACTGAGGACCATCCCTCCAGCCATTGCGAACAAGACACTGGGCCAATTATCCTGCAATGTTCATCCATAACAGTGAATTAAAAATATCCAAAAGAAAAACAGCTTGTTTGAAAAATGTTTATCGTGCAAATTGAACTATGAACAACATTGCGTGAAACCTATGAGTTTTTGATGGGAAGTCACCATCACAATATACCTCTCAAACAACAGAAAATCCTATCATCAAAGATAGACCGTCTTAACAGATGCATGCACTAAAAAGTGAGAAAGACAAAAAGGATATATTAGCAAGTTTAACTGCTATACATACGGAACTCTAAAGAAGACGTGTTAGTTCCTAATAGCACATCTTTATAGTGCTTCAGTGGCAACTGGCAAGGACATCTTTTAACTCTAATTACTCTACCATCAAATGCTTTCTGGTCATCATTGTATAGCACAAAAAATTGACGCTGCATTATGGATTTAATTCTGTACTCAGTTGGAAGAGAAAAGTAGTCCTTGTCTGGAAAAGTTACAATATGTTTCTTGCACTTAATTGAAGAGAATGCCATATTGAACAATGGGCTAAATCAAATACTAGAAACATCGAAAAAAATACAAAAGTTATCTTGGCTTTAAAGGGCACTAACCTGAGAGAGCTGAGTGAGGAAATCAGGCATTTCAGGTGTGCTAGGCCCCAACTGACCAAAGGTCAAAGCAATGATCACAGCAGCCAAAAGATTGGTAATGGTATAATCAAGGTAAGTATGTTGAGGAAGACGGCCTCGTCTCTCGAGCAAAGTCAGTAGTGCTGGCCATGTCCCTAACAGTAACAAAGACAATAGCATACAAGCTATAGCCCCTCCTTTGCTCTCTACCATATACATCTTCAATCCACTAGATAAGAAGAACCTTTCGGGTGAAAGTATTATCCACTTGGGAACACTCCAATAGTCCTATCCAAAAAAAGATGGAAAACTTCAATTTTCAACTCATTGAACAGATTAACAAATTTCAAATTCACTGCCTGCATCAAGTACCAATTATGAGAGTAAAATGGGAAATCAGCAAACAGCTCCTCCACTGCCCCGGGGACGATATCCCCAGAGACAGGGAACTGGTATTTGTCATATACATATCAATCTGCACCCTAGGAAACCACAAAGATAGAAACTTTACAAGTCTGTTTACCAAGAAAAAAGTAACATACTCACAAAATTCCACAGAAAGTTGAGAAAAGAAAAAGAATAGTATCTGAACATTTCTAGTGATGGCATATATGATCTTAGCTTTAAAAGAAGACAATTGACACAAAAATAGAGTCTTTACAAACCATTTCAACAGAAAAATCAATTCTTTCCTCTAAAACAAGAACTTCCAAACTCACCATATCAAATTGCAAAACTGAATCAAGAATCTTAAACAAAAAGAAAAAGGTAAAAAGACAAAAGAGTGAACATTTGTTTGGACTCAACCACCATTTGGGCCACCAAATATCCATTTGCTGCATCTCAACAAATGAACCACTCAACAGGTCAAAAAGCCAAAAGGGTATCAAGAACTTATTTTTTTAATTCAAAAGAATCATTTAACATTAAACAATACACATAAACAATGTTTTCGTGCAAGCACAAGCAATTGAGCAATGTACAAATGAAAATGATTGATAACCAACCTATAATGAGACCCCACAAAAATTATCAAGAATCCCACTTCTTAACAAGTATTTGTACAGCAAAATTTGGGTCTTTGACAATTATGAAGAAGAAGCAAAGCAAAGTGAGATTTGGATAAGTCGGAAGCATTTATTTTGGTAATATAACTGAAAACAAGACAGTGTACATATGTAAATATAGAAACTCCAATTGTACTTTGGGATCTTATGATATCAACAGAGATACATCATGACATAATCATATAATTTGTACAACTATCTAACTCAAGTACAAACGATGTAAAGAAGCTTTTACACTCTACAAGATCACAAACATAATTTAAAAAATAGTTATATTTTCAAAGTGACATGATAATGTAAAATTAAATATTTTTGTGCAAATGATTGTTGACAATAATTGTGAATCATGGTGTCAGAATCTTGGCTGTCGAATTCTTGGAATCTGAGGGTCAACAATTAAGGTTGTTGATGTAATATGAGACCATGTGGCCAATATTATCTGCGGTCAAATTGCATGGCGACATTTCGTATGGACGTCACTTTTGCATACTTCAATTTATTCGACAACATTATTACTCGAGCCATTCCAAAATGATTGTCATAATTACTTGGAAGGAGTTTAAAAAATATAGTAACACTTTTAAAACCCGTGGTCTAAAATAAGTCATACATAAATATGTTGCTACAAAGCATTTCATTAAGGATAAAATAGTAGTTTCAACTCAAAAATATTTTCAAATTTAAAATTGTGTCGTTCTTTTTTGAACAGACTAATAAGGAAATAGTGTCATCTATTTTGGAACGAAGGGAATACTTGTTAAGTCAACATTTTAGAGTATCATGCTCGAATTATAACTAATACTATTATTTCTATAATTTACTCCCTCCGTCCCAAATTAATTATCACTTTAGCAAAATGTATTTGTCCCAAATTAGTTGTCACTTTAGGATTTCAAGGCTAAATTGATTAGTTCTTTCCAACTATACCCCTAATAATAAAAAAAATTCTCAAAAAAAGTTAATGGTGAAACATTAAATAGGGATAAAATAGTAAAATAAATATCCTATTGAATGACTTTTTTAATAAGCGTGAAAAAGCTTAAAACGACAACTAAAATGGGACGGAGAGAGTATATATGTGCAAATTTAATTGTACTTAAAAAATTTATATCCAAAGTTAAGATCAATATTTGTACTTACTAGGAGTACTTTATACTGCAAACATTGACCCATAGTACGGCAATTATTGTTGAAAGTTTGAAGTGCGGAAATTTATGTAATCTTTTTGTCTTTTTCTAGTGAGGGTCAATGATATTTTTTCGTTTCTATTATCTTTTTCTTTATAATTTTTCTATCTGTTATCCTTTATTTTCAACTTCTCGCTAAAAATTCCATCACCTACTTTCTTTTTGAATTTATACGACTAAATTTTGTTTAACTTATTCACCTTTTCTACTATATAATTAAACTAAATTATCAAAGAGAGTTATTTATTGGTGTAAATCATCTTAACATGATACATACGTAATGCTACAACATAAATTACTAATGTACAAAAATCGAACTCTTTTCTTTTTTGTGCTTGTTGACTTTTGAATTCTCTAGTTTCCACTCATTTGAGTGGGCAGATTTCATAACGTAGAAAATCATACCAAAAAGTTAGGCATGTGGCAACTAAAGTATGATTTAAGGTTGATTAGTCATAGTTTAATTTGACGTTGTAAAGGTGTAGAATTTAAGGTGTAATTAAAGCTTAAAATAATAAGTTTTCTACGATAAAGGAAACATCAGGACAAACATTGTCCAACAACCGAAATTCTGGAAAACGTTTACACATGTATAATTGCTAAGTACTTGACATTTAAATGCAAAAGCTTTAAGTACTAAAAAGTAAAAAGTAGTGTATTTGAACCCACACTAATTAGAGTAAACACTTGCATATTGTTGACTAATAATTATTTTTACAAATGCTAATAAATAAAAATTAGTAATTCGTTTCTTTTTCTTTTCAAAAGATACAAAGAAATACTACTTGCCTTCAGCAATGTTTCTTCTCTCTCAAACTTAAAACCAACTCACCGTGCATATGTCTGATTGCAATAATTAAGTGTGTCAAGAAAATGAATTATAGGTCGAACTCAATCCTAAAAGTTAACACATGTGTTCAACACCATATACCAAAATAATGCAACTAATATATGCAACTCTAACAACGGAAAATGGAAAAGCATTGAACCACTTTAACCAAGAAAATGAATCAATAATGAATACTTGAACAATACATAAACAAAGTCTCCAGTAATTCGTGCAAGCACAAGCAAAAAAAGTAATAAAGAAAAAGATAGATGTCATACCAATTATATAACTCCACTTCTTAATTAACAAAAATGGAACTCCATAAGTACTGGAAAAGGGGGGATATATATATTTCTGGCTATAGTGAAGGAGGAGGAGAAGAAGCAAAGCTAAGTGAAATATATATGGAAAAGTGGGAAGTATTTTAATATATAAACTCCACTCTATTATTAGTTATTTTTACTCCTATTGCTTAGTTGTGAATAATATATTGCAGTTTGTCCAAGAACCTGACATTTAAGTAATTCATATGTTCATGTTCTAGTTTGGAACTATGTGGCCAAAAAGTCGTGGGCGACCAAATTGCATGGTGACAATTTGTATGGATGCTACTCTTTTTTTTTTTTTTTTTTTCCGATCGGTATCCGGTATCCTTATTGGAACTCCGACTAATTCAGATTCGTGCCGCGTAGGGCCTCATTCGGAGGAAGCGCTCCCTACCAGTGATTTTTCCATACCCAGAGCTCGAACCCGAGACCTCTGGTTAAGGGAAGAGTAGCCCCATCCGCTACACCACATCACTTAGTGGTTGGATGTTACTCATAATTCATACCCCACCACCCCAAACCATGGAAGTGAAATATATATATATATATTAGTTAATTTACTTTTATTGGGGGATTGTTGAGAGTTGGGATACAGGATATTTATAGGTTTTGTCTTTTGCCTTTTATAGGTCAATGGCTTTTTTCCATTTTTGCATTTGATTCTTTTCAAAGTTCTACTTTTTATTCTCCATCCTATTTTATGTGAAAATATGAGTAGACAGAGAGTTTAAAAAATATGAAACATTTTATCACAAAGGTTAGATGTAACAAAGTAGCAAATAATTCTTATCATCATCGATATTAAACGAGATAGTGAAAGTTATATCTGTCTTTAATTTTTTTTTTTTTTTTTTTGGAGAATGAACTTTTATATCAAGGGAGTTTAAACAATATACAAATTCTCTTGCAAACACAAGCAAGAGCTAGGTATACTAATAAGTTACACATTTAGAATTCAGTAGCTTTTAGCTGAGATGTTGTATGTGTCAAAACTAAAGATGTCAAATATTGAATTTTGAACTCCAAAAACTCGAACAGTCAATAAATTCAGTGGTATTTCGAATCCATAAACTTTATATTTGACTGCCTCTCATTAAACGAGCTAACAAAAAGGAAAGAAAGAACAAGATAGATGGCATACCAATTATGAAGCACCAATAAAACACTTCCCAAGAACTCCACTTCTTAACAAGAATGGGACTCTAAATGAGTATAGCAAAAGGGGTGATCTTTGACCACCAAGTGATGTGGTGTAGCGGATGGGGCTACTCCTCTCTTAATCAGAGGTCTCGGGTTCGAGTCTTGGGTATGGAAAAATCACTGGTAAGAAGCGCTTTCCCTCGAATGGAAAACTACGCGACGCGAATCCGGATTAGTCGGGGCTCCAATGAGAATACCGGACACCGAGTGGAAAAAAAAGGGTGATCTTTAGCAATTATGAAGGAGGAGAAAGAAGAAGCAAATTAAAGCAAAGTGAGATATGGAAAAGTGGAAGCATTGGTTTTATAGCGACTGATAACAAAGAAGGGTATATATAGTATAGTTTATAATAAAGTCTCATCATTGTACATAGGATTAATTTCCACACCACTGAACTATATGTCAACCATTGTTTTGTACAAATGATTATATATTGGTTATTAGCTGTGCCTGTGAATATTTGCTGTCTTTCCAAAAATCTACGGTAAACAATTAATGTTCATTTTCTCTTAGTATATGTGACCATGTGGGCAAAGTCTTCGTAGACCAAATTGATGGTGATAATTTGAATGCATGTCACTTCAATAACACCCACACCCCAAAAGAAAGGAATAGTTAATTTACTTATTGGGGTATTACTGAAGTTGGAAATATACGAAATAATTAATTTCTGTCTTTTTCTTGGTATGGGTCGATGTTCTTTTTGCCATCTTTCCTTGTATTCTTTTTCGAAGTCTTCCCTCGTTATTTATATTAGGTATAGTTTATGTAAAATTCTATTTCAGTAGAATATGTGATATCGATGGTTCGAAAAAGAGCACTCAATGGATTAATCATGGCTCCATTTCGCCACATCTATCTTTCATTTTCAGTTTTCAATACTCTTTTTTCTACTTCTAGTTTTTCGTTTTTATTTAAACTAAAGATTGAGACTATTGTTTACAGTTTACACCAACTCAATGTACGCACATAATGAGTGACAATTTCATTCTGATTAAAAATAAAGATTCCAAACACATCTCTTTTGGGGTCTTATATACTCCCTCCGGTCCAAATTAGTTGTCGCTTTAGGAAAAATTGTGTGTCCCAAATTAGTTGACACTTTAGGATTTCAAGACAAAAATTGTTAGTCTTTTCCAACTATACCCTTAATAATTAAAAGAATTCTCAAGAAAGTTTAATAGTCAAACATTAAATAGGGGGTAACATAGTAAAACACACACTCTATTTAATGATTTTTTTAATGGGCGTGAAGAAGCTAAATGCGACAACTAATTTGTGACGGAGGGAGTATCTTTGTTCGAAGACTTTGTACCCAAAGTCGAAACTCGTGCTTCCAATTCTTGGGAAAAAATATCTCTAGTGTTTGTTGACTTTTCAAATTTCTCTTCTTCACTAATTTAAGTGCAAATATTCTTTGCAAGTAGAAAGACGAGGACAAAAAGTTAGTAAGAAGCATGTCTCAAGTGTCAACTAAAAGGAACGATTAGAATTTAATTAGTCATTTGAAGTAGAAAAGGTGCAATTAATCAAATCAAACTTTTCTACAAGTATAATCACTCAAAACTTTTCCCTGTCCCTGGGGTAATTCCCAAAAGAGTAGGAGAAGAAGTTTAGTGGGAAAACCATATAACATAACATACTGTCATGCTCCCCTCCGTCCCAAATTAATTGACGTTTTAGCAATATTCGTTTGTCCCAAATTAGTTGACGCTTTAGGATTTTAAGACATTTTTTGCTCATTCTTTTCAAGTATACCCTTAATTATTAAAGATATTCTCAAAAAAAAATTAATATCATATATTAAATAGGGGTAACATAGTAAAATATATACTCTATTTATTAATTTTCTTAACAGACGTGCAAAAGGTGAAAGTGACAACTAAAATGGGACAAAGGGAGTACCTATGAAGATATTTTCTAGTTCTTCTTCTTCCCCACTCACCCTCACAAGAGGATTAATAATGTTCTTATTTATTATGTACGGACTTGAACCTTCAACTTAATGTTGATAATAGAGGTGTTCAACTATATAAATTTTAATCAAATTTACACATGTTTTTATAAATTATTATATGTACTTACAATAGTACCCCTACTAAATTAAAATTGTGAATTTTGCATGACAACTTTGTGCCAATAAGTTAGGTCATTCTCTTGGCTTCTATGTATATCAGCTTTATTGACTTATCTCTTTTCCACTCAATCAAGTGGGAAGTTTTTATCACATCTATAAGAAAATGACACAAAGGGTTAGGTTTATGTATCAACTTATATTATGAAGTTTGATTTGAATTTGGTTAGTCAAAATTTGAAGTTGAAAAGGTGCAATTTAGGTAGATATATAGCCTAATAAAATACTTCCTCGTGTAACGGTGTAAGTGTTTATTTTGGATGTGGCACACCTATTAAGAAATTTAGTTTAGTACTCCCTCCGGTCCACTTTATTTGATGTTTTTTACATTTTGAGAGTCAAGTTGATCACTTTTCGGATTTAAATTGAACTAAATTTAGTCAATATTTTAAAATTATAATTTAGATATTAAAAAACTACACGAAAAGTACTATAAGTTGCAATTCTTGTCATATATCTCAAAATATTGGTCAAAATTTATATTATTTGACTTTTAAAAAAGGAAAGTGATCAAATAAAATATACCGGAGGGAGTATATTAACTGAATGGTCATTTTACTACATTATCTTTATCTTTCCTCAAAACTTATTTTAACAAATTATGTAAGAAGCAGCATGAGCAAACATTTAAAATATGCTTAGACTGGTTAAAAGAAAAAAATGCGTATTGGTTTTGGAATTATCTACTAATATTACTTCTTAATGTTGCACTACTTATTTGTAACATTAAATTCATTTGTACTTTTGAAATTATAGTAACTTCTCGTGCAATATTTGTTGAACTTCTTATGAGCTTTCATACATAAATTTATACTTTCGAAAAAATTGAAGCCATCCATTTTTGCCTTCTGCTTTATTTGAAAGCCGTCCATTTGGCATCAAATCACTAAATTAACAATCTTAAAATAAAGTATCTACTAAAGAATCCTTCTTCATGCTAAATGGCCACACCAATTTGGCCCAAATTTGACCACACCTGTAAAAACGACTTCTATATTCTTCAATCTATAACATGTCATATTTTGCTTAACTCTATAAATAATCTAAATTAGACAGTAATTTACCATTTTAATCCTATTAGTGTCATTGTGGCCAAAATGAACGTGGTCAAAAGACATTTTCGTTTATTTATTTATTACTCCCGCTGTCCCAATTTATGTGTCACATTTTTGGTCTGTCCCAAAAAAAATGTCACATTTTTTTATTTGTCAACTATTTAATGCACTATCTCTATTTTACCCCTATTGGGTCCTACTTACTTTAAAAGCCACAAACAACTTTTTGATTACTACAATCTTCTCTCTTACTTTTTCAAGGGTAAATTTGAACATTTACAAAGTCAACTTCTATTTCTTAAACTCCGTGCCAAGTCAAACACCGCCACATAAATTGGGACAGAGTGAGTAGTACATAGGATTCATGATTAAGAAGCATTGAAATTAACGGTAAACATAGTTAGTTGCCATCTGGATTAGGTAATTAGAGTCTAATGACAAATATATCTTCACTTCATCATTCTTTTAGCTTTATTTATTGAAAATTTTAAATTACTTCCACTTACACGAGTCTAATATCAGCCACCGAAGTGGTAATTATTGCTCTTATATATGAGTCGTGTATAAAGTCAAACAATTTTAAAAAATAAAAATTTATAATATGACAATTCAACATAGTCCACTCTAAAAATGAAAACAACATAAACTATTTATACTATGACTTAATTAAAACTAACAATTACCTTAATAGACTTAGAGCTAGTTATTACAAAAGACTAAAAAGTTTACTATCATTAAATATTAAAGCTGCCTGAAGCACCCTTCTTCGGAAACGCGTCAATAGCTTCGTGATCGCGAAGTCAAGGTTCTGGGACTTATCGCTATCGCGACTTAATGTCCCGCGACCGCGCTTCTTCTCTGAGCTCCTTCTTCGCGGACGCGCTTGAGTCCTCGCGATCGTGCTTCTTGCGATATCCAGATTCAGCAGCTTCACTTGTTCGCTTTGGCTATTTTTTGCTTTGATTTTTGACTTCCAAGCCCCTTTGGAACTATCCAAATTCGTCTGTGTCATGAGCACAAATCCGAATTGAATAACTATGGAGTAATAGTTACATAGTGATAGTGTCATGATAGACTCCAAATTGGTTTGGTTTCTTATTTCTTTTCTTTCTCCATAGTTCACTTTTGCAAAATTAAAGCACTACAAATCCACGACTAGTGCCATTTAGTAATCTAGTTTGATCTGAAGTCTGAATATTTGGACGACTATACTGGTCTATTCCTATGCACCCCCACCCCCTAAGAAAGAACCAGTGGTACATTTTAGATGTGACTAATCATACTATTCTAAAAAAGCCAATCCATTTTACCCTTTAGATGTTGTTAGACCTTTCAATTATTATTTACAAAAAAAATAATTCAATAAAGAAAAAAAATGTATAATAAGATTAAATATTAGCTATTTAGGAAGTTTGTAACTCAAATCTAATTTAAATTTATAAAGGTTCACGCGCAGAATGCGTGCCCAAAAACTAGTAAATAAAAGGTACCACGAGAAAAAAAATAATCAATGAGAAAATAGTAAAAATAGGGGCATTCCGAGAATTGAACTCGGGACCTCTCGCACCCTAAGCGAGAATCATACCACTAGACCAAATGCCCTGTATGACTATGGACATTACGTCATATTATATAAATGTTTCTTATGCTATCTATAAATAAAACTGTCTTCTTTCGCAATTATCAAATTGCATTCGCACTGAGCTTTCATCAATCACAATTCCAATGAGTGGTGTAAGCAAGAATAGCATATCAAGATGTAGAGTTTCCATGTCCATAAAGAAGTACAGAACTATAAACTTGATGCTCAGAACTTAGAAGAATACGACAGTATGAAACATACAAATAGACCAATACATTTTAGTATCATTTTCCGTGTGATGTACCAGAAAAACACTATCAATCTTCAACGAAACGAGCTTAAACAGATGACAATCTAAGAGTCCATGCGTGGCGCAACCTCTTGCAAAAAGTTTCCAAGTAGCCTTTGGTCAAGAACCATGTTGGGCACCTGAAATCATATTTTTGGTTAGCATAAAGTAGCATAAATTCAAGAAAGAGATGGAGACTAGCGGAGATAAGATCTAATAAGATGATGAGCCTTGCCTTGTTCCCAAAGAAGATTTTGGAGTTGTTGGTTATAGCTTCAATGAATCTCAGTTCTAGAAATTCTGGAGTAAGCTTCACCTTGTTTGGAGTTCTCCGCTAAATACCCTGGTGCGCTCTTGTTCCATGTTCTCAAAATTTCACCTTATGCTCTCTGGAATGCTAGGTTTTGTAATACCAACACTGATAATCTCAATACATGGAGCATAACGTGTGCAGTCGGCCTGAAGAGCATCTTTCATTTTTTCATCTATCTGAAAACATTTTGGCAGGCCGTCAAAACTATCGATAATATTGTCGGCAAAATTAGCTTCATAAATTTTTTTAGAACCCAGGGAACAAGATGTAAGTAATCAATCATATTCCACGGCTTACAAGGCATATCATGGATTATAAGCATGAAAGTAGAGCTTCTCCGAGTAGGGAAAGTATCAATCAACAGCTTAATACCAGAAACTGTTGAAGCACTAGTTAATCCTTTCGCTTGCCAGGGAATCAGCATAAGAGACGAGGTGTGGATGACAATATTACTGGATCGATTGAACAGAAAGAATAAAATAGGCATACTTGGTAAATGTAAGGACAGAAACTGGCACTCCATCAATCTTTAGAGGACTAGAAGATTCTTACCTTATCAAACATGTCAATACAAACTTGTTGAAGGCTGTGACCACTGCAGAACTGATTGATTACATGGTGGATCTTGTCGTAGATCCATGTATTATCATAATTGACCCCATAACTCAGTAGAGTATCATACACGTGATCCTTCCGAAGGGGAATAACACTGGTTGAATACATTCAGCATTACATAATATATGTTAACTCTATGTCGAATCAAACAGGAGGAGTAAATAAAATAAATACTCCTCTTCCTGGATTAAGCTATTTCACTTCTTTAAGGGGTGTGACAACAAGAAAGGCAAACATAATATGCACATAAACATTACAATGGTTCTTACCATTTTACATGGCTACTTGCGATGCCCTGATGATGCCATTAGTATAGCAACAGCTGCTGTAAACATAAGCAACATTCCTGCAAGGAGTGTATATGTTTTCCTTGATGATCTTTTGTACTCTCCAAACAATATCACCCCCCAAAATGTGCTCACAAGAGGCAGTGCCTGTAATTTACACATATCAAATGAGTTTACTACGTCACTCCATGATATGAGTTTTGCAGGGCGATATAAAGCTCAGATAAAGGAAGAAAGTTCTGATAGATTAACAGTTAGTTTAAAGTAGTGTATACTTGGACAGAACAAAGATTTTTTCTTTTGGTATCATAGCCAGTGTCCGGTACCCACTTTGATGTCCTATGTGGGGGTAGAGCGATCCCTACCTCCATTCCTAGGTCTCAAACCCGAGACCTCTAGTTAAAGGGTGAAGGGGACTTACCACTCCACCACAAATAATATGGTGGATAGAATGGAATTAACATAGTAGATTCATATATTAAACTCAAAATTTATTTAAGATTGGGGTGTAGTTTATATATATTGAAAGTAATATTCGTTTATATGTACAAACCAGAACAGCAGATGCAGCTGCATATCCAGCTGCTTGACCTCCCATGAAGTGAAGACCATTACCAAAGCCACACAAAAGTCCAGCCAAAAGGGCCCAGCCTCTGCCATTCCAGTCGTTCAGATAAGCCTTGAGTGATGACTTTGGTGCATTTAGTATAGGGTGGTACAAGAAGGTGAGGTTCAAAACCATGGCAATCACAAAACAAAAGGATGAGAAGTAGAAAAATGCTGTATAGACAGTCAAGTGTGGAACTCCATCCTTGAGAGTATGCCATTGATCATTTGTAGCTAGGTTGAATGAGGGTAAGCACATAGAGAAGCAAATCCCAGCAAAGACGGTTATCACCAGACCAATGAACGTGCCCTTCCCAAAAACCTGCGAGCAAAAACAAGAATTTAACACTTAGGATGCAACTACTATATAATATTTGGTTCTTATGTTGTTATACCTACATTAAGTTCGTATTCGCCGATGTTCTTTTTTGATCTTGTTAAAGACTTTATAAGCCAGTGAAGGAATAAAGTTTAGAAAAGCCTTAATTTGCCTTCAAATATGAATTATATATAAGGAAAGTAGTATTGAAATGACTTAGACATGAATAGAGAGAATTTGTAACAGAGGATTCTTATAGGCGACACCAACTTTGTTTGAGACTGAGACATAGTGGATTGATAAAAGTAGTTGTTCCAAGTACATCTTTAAAAATATTCTGCAGTAAACTCCAAATTAATGGTGAAGTAGAGCATGGAAATGCACTAGGAAATAGTATCTCTGACCTTTATTGATCTTGTTTCTTCAAGCTCTATAAGAAAAACCGCAGTCCCAAATTTTGCCTTCCCACCAGAAGCACCTCCATCCTCCAGATCCTTTGTACTACCTAAGGATATTCAGCATTGCGAAATATGGTAAGAACTAGAAAAAGCGAAGCGTGCCAATCTAATATAATGGACAAGATATGATAACTCAACTTTTAGATGCTGTGGCAAACAATACCTGCATCTAAACTTGTTTGTTTGAAGGAATAAATTCCATTAGTCCTGCAAATTTGCAATTAATTGGAAATCAATTTCTTGTGACTAGCGGCAGAATTCTATAACAGCGTAGAAGTATATATCTGCCTGATTATCCTGCACTCTACCCTTATAACTACAGAAACATGAGAAGACAAGAAATCACATTGAGTGATAGAATCTCAAGTTGTTCCTAGTGATTCTTACCTCATCTTTTCCATACTTTATCTCATCCTCACACCAGAACAATAAAGATGAAAAAAGAACAATGAAAACATATAGGATACGGCCAAGCTAAATTCTGGTTGTTCACCAATGCAAGTACCCCCCAAGTGTACATGTTTAAGAAACATGTTTATGACATGGAAGTCACAAAAGGGGTTGGTTTTCTTAACATCTTAGTTCACGGGTTGAAATAATCAAGAAGGAAACCATAAATGTTATGACACCCTCATTTTCCAAAGCAATGTAAATGGAACTCCTGGTAAGAATCAAATATTGGAAATGTCCTCGCATACTGATGCATACCCGACTCCATCTTTACAGTCATTTGAATAATTATCAAGCTTTTTCTTGTCATCAGCATTGTTGGAAGCATGAACAGCAGAGCCTAAACAAACAGCAAGCAAGAAGCATCCAACTCCAGGGAAAAGAATCTCAGCTTTGTTAATTTTGTCATCAAGGTAATAATTCAAGGTTGTTCCTGTCATAACCAAAGGGTACATGTCATGTTTCAACACCTTGCCTTACCCCCCATGGCACAGAAGGCTGTCACTGACTCACTTCAGAAAAATATAAATAACTGAAGTTAAAATGATACCTATAACAACTGTTATGCTTGCAGAAACCACTTCGGTGACTGACAAACCAACAAAAGCCCAAGCATATTGAGTTGAGAGGTTCCCAAGGCTGAGGACCATCCCACCTGCCATTGCGAACAACACACTCGGCCAATTATCCTGCAATGTTCATGCACAATAGAAAGTTAATTGCTAGTTATTGTGAAAATTCAACTCTGATCAACATTAAGCGCGGCCCATGAGGTGTTGATGGAAGTCATTATTGCAATAGACCTATCTAATGGAAGAAAATCCTCTTATAGGATAGTCTATCTTAATAGAAGCATACATTTAAATGAGAACGTATATATAGCTAGTAACAGTCACTGCTAATATATAAGGAACTCAAAAGGAAGACATGCTAGTTCCTAATAGTACATCTTTTATACTGCTTCGGCGGCAAGGACAATTTTTAACTCCACTTACCCTACTATCAAACAAAAGTGCATGCTTTCTGGTTATCATTGTATTTCAAAAATAATTGCTGCTGCATTATAGATTTAACTCTGTACTCCCTTGGAAGAGAAAAGTAACCTAATTTGTCAGACGTCTTTGTCTCGAGAAGTTTCAATATGTTAGTTGCACTTGATTAAGGAGAATGCCAAATTGAACAATGAGCTAAGTTGAATACTAGAAACATTGAAAAAATAGAATTGGTATCTTGCATCAATATTTAGTCCCCTTAGAAACACCACATCAAGTTCTTCGCATTCAAAAGCACTAACCTGAGAGAGCTGAGTGAGGAAATCAGGCATTTCAGGTGTGCTAGGCCCCAACTGACCAAAGGTCAAAGCAATGATCACAGCAGCCAAAAGATTGGTAAGGGTATAATCAAGGTAAGTATGTTGAGGAAGACGGCCTCGTCTCTCGAGCAAAGTCAGTAGTGCTGGCCATGTCCCTAACAATAACAGTGACAACAGCATACAAGCTATAGCCCCTCCTTTGCTCTCTACCATATACATCTTCAATCCACTAGATAAGAAGACCCTTTCAGGTGAAACAAAGAGAAAAACATTGAAGATTCAGTTTTGCTAACACTTTTGAAGATTGGGATAAGCATATATGATCTTAGCTTAAAAGAACAAAATTGACTAGTAAAGATAAGGCCTTGACAAACCATTTGAACAGGAAATCAATACTTTTCTCCCAAACAAGAACTTCCAACTCACCATATCAAATTGCAAAAGGCAATCAAGAATCACTTTCAAAAAGCCAAAAGGGGTATCAAGAACTCATTTTTTTAATTCAAAAGAATCATTCAACATTAAACAATAAGCATAAACAAAGTTTTCGTGCAAACACAAGCAATAAAACAATGTACAAATGAAAATGAATGATAACCAACCTTTTTGAGACCCCACAAAATATATCAAAACTTCATAACAAGAATGGAACTCCAAATTTGTACAGCAAAATTGTGATCTTTAACAATTATGGAGAAGTAGATGAAGAAGCAGCAAAGCAAAGTTGGATTAGTGGGAAGCACTTATTTTTGTTAATTATAGCAAATGTACATATGTAATTATAGCAACTCCAATTGTACTTTGGCATATTATGATATCATATCATGACAAAATTATATATTTTGTACAACTTTCTAACTCAAGTACAAACGATCTAAACGCTCCCCGATAAAGATAACCTGATAGTGTAAATTATTTTTACTGTGTTTAGTTATATAACTTAAATAAATATTTTTGTGGAACAATTAAGGTTCTTGGCGTGAGACCATGTGGCAAATATAATCGGCGGTCAAATTGCATGGCGACAATTTGTATGTACGTACGTCACTTCCATACTACACCCAAATGAAAGAGAAAGTATACTCAGTTTCAATTTATTAGTGACGACACTATTAATATTTGTGAAGTCAAATATACATATTATGACTAAAAATATATTAATAGTTGTAAAGTCAACTTAAAGATGAAAAATTGATATCCAAAGTTATGATCAAACTTTGTTCTATACTTAAAAAAAAAAAAAATACATTGTAAATTACACTGCATATCACTTTAAAGAACTTTTTTCCAAATATAACAATATTTTATGTACTTTTCTAAACATAGCAACATTCTTAAATTTTGTTATAGAAATATAAACAAAAGGTAAAAAAGAATGGGAAAAGGTAAAAACAATTATGTTACTCTTATCTTATGTACGTATATATTTGTTGAGATTTTTCTCCTTTTCCTCTATCCCATTATGCATGGTACGTAACATATAATAACTTTTTTTTTAACCCACCTCTTCTCCTCTTTCGGAACAAATAGTGGTCCTCTTACTTTTTGCTCCTATAGTGACTCGAATCCACAATTTATTGAATGTAGTGGAGGGTACTTACAATCTGAGTATCCCTCACTTGTCTAACACATTATAACTTTCATGTATACACTACTAAAAAAACAGAGATCTCCGACCACCCATATCGGTCGCATATCGGTCGCCAAGTCGACCGATTGGCGACCGATACGGGTGGTCAGAGAAATAATGGTAACAATAGCCCTGCGATCGAAATTTGGTCGAAAATTCGACCGTTATGCGACCGATTGGCAGTCGAAACGAAGGATAGAAATATTGACCGCTTCGGCGACCGAAAATCGGTCGCAAACCATATTCGACCGATTGTCGGTCGCATACTTGGTCGAACGTTTGGGATTTACCAGTGACAGATATTGCGACCGACATTCGGTCTCTTGTATTATGCGACCGATATTCGGTCGCTATCTTGGTCGTAAAAAAAAAAAGATTTATTGTGTGCGACTGATTTGGCGACTGACAGTCGGTCAGCAAACTGGAAAAAACCTGCAATAAAAAACCTGTTTTCAGGCAGTAGCAACAGCAATAACCAGATGCAAACAACAGAAAACTGCAGTTCATAAACAATAAAAACAGTAATTCAAACACAACGCAATAAAACCTAACATTTCAAAAACATCCTGCAACATTAGTTATATCCTGAAATTGTTAACAATAAAGCTTAAGAGACAGTTATCCACTTTCAGAAAAGACTACTCGGTCGAGGCAGAGCTAGACTCGGACTCGGAAGAGGAAGAGGAGATGCGTCGACGCCTGCTCTTATGCTTTCTTCTCGATTTTTTCTTCTGCTTTTTGGCAAGGAGCTGTTTGATCATGTCTTGCATTTCTTGATTTACTCTCGCCATTTGTTCGATCTTCTCTTTCATTTGAGCAATTTCAGCAGGATCAATAGAGCTCGACGGAGGAGAAGTAGCTGAAGTGACCAAAAAGCTAGCCTTATGCTTATCCGAAGCAAATAGCGATCCAAGACCATAAGCAGACCCCTTCTTAACCCCTCCAACAGCTGTTGACACCCAATTTTATCCCGGAAATTCTGATTAATGTCTAATTATGTAAAATTTAAGGTCAATTTTAAATTTAAATTGAATAAATTTTATTTTAAAAGAAAAAGGGCTAAAATTGCAAAAACATAACTCAATCCCAGCCTACCCCGTCCAACCCTTTCAATTTTCGATTAACCTATGAAAGGGCTAAAATTTGTTCCTATGATTTAAAATAGGCATATCAATGAAAAGCCTATTTATATACAAATTATACAGCCCATTTCAGTTCCCTTCCCAAACCAATTACCCAAACACCCATTCTAATTTGATGCCCGACCCATTACCCCAAAATTTCCCAAAAGAATCAGATACCTACACAAAAACCCCTCCCCTCATCAGTTTTCCCCAATTCCCTTCATCCAAAGACCCGATTACCCATCTTCTCCTCAGTCGGATCCCCAAAGTCTTTAAAATTTGCCAGAATCTTTCCAGCTCATATACAGTACGACCAAATAGAAATGATCCAGCTCATGATTGTACCAAGGACCTTATCCATTACAGTCCGTTGGAGGGTCATTTGGTATTTTCTCATAGCTCGAGGAAACCCTAAGCTCTGGCCATAAATATCCCTTTTGATTTCAGTTTTGGGAGAGAAAAATAATATGGAAAGAACCGGGTAAAGCTAAGCAAAAAAGGAGGTCGGGGTGAGCAGCGAGAAAGGGAAAGGGAGATACAGAGAAGAGGAAGAACCTTTAGGGATATTTTCAGCTTTAATCTTTAAAAGAGAAGATAGATATAGCATTTTGTTACTGTTTTGGGATCCAAGCGTCAGTCTCGAGTTTTGCGTTGTCGCTTCAATCTCTAAGTCGTCGTTTGGTCCGAATCGCTTTTGTTCAAGTGCGTATTCAAATCCCTCGCTCTCGTTCACTGCCTCACAAAAGGTCAGTGTATAACTCCATTCCTTTGTATTTTATTTACTGGCATTTTATTTAATTTTGCCTGTATTCGCTTCATTAATTTATGTTAGTATAAGTTATGGTTTAATTAATCAGTGTATGGATAGTTTACCTCGATAAAGATTGCATTTCTGTTAAGAATATTGAGTCTTTAGCTTACTAAACTGCATAATTCCTCTTTTAAAAGAAAGTTTAATTCTTTTGGGCTGTTTTGTGTAGAAGTTCTTGGTGGGAATCTGTTAGAGCTTAAAGATGTAATCTTTTCCATCTTCTTACTTGTTAGTTCTCTTTATTACTATTGTTTTGCTGCGGTTATGGAAGCTGAGTATGAAGGGTGCAGGTAGTTTCATTGTTTATAGATTGGAGAGATCAAGAAAATTTGTAGGGGGCTGCGATGGTGTTTTGGAGTTAGTGAGGGAGTGCTGGGCAGTCTTTCGGGTAATGCAGGTCTTGATAGTTGTTCTAGAGGTCCTGGGTTGCTTCAGTATTGTCTAGAGAGGTTTGTTGGTGAAGATTTGAAGCCTGCAATAATAAGCAGGTCATGGAAGGGGTTCAGTTAATTCTTGATGTTTGTTCTTGAACAAGTTAAAGAGAGGTCTGTTGAAGAGGGTTCTGTGAGCTGGAGGGGCCTGTGAGCATAGGAGTGTGTTTGGAATTTGTTTTGGATATCTGTGAGAGTAGCATAAGTCGTTTTTAAGAGGAGAGGGTGTAGCAGGGGCTGCTCATTTCCTAGTTGTATAGTTGTTAGGTCCCGGAGAATGAGAAGCAAGAATTCAGGGAAGTGCTGAGCTCACCCTCTGATTTTGTGAATATGCAGCACGGCGCAGGGAGTATAAGAGTCGTGTTTGGGGTCTGTTTTAGTAAAGGGGTAGCAGGAAGAGCAAGTTGCTGCCAGTTTTTGTTTGTCTTTTAAAATGGATGTGAATAAAATTAATGTATTTTTAAGAAGTTCTAGCGATTGCCTATTTTAATAAATATGTCTCTGTTTCTTGTCTCCTATTTTGCTCCTTTCGATTCCTCTAGTCTTAATTGAACTCTCTTAGGCTAGATTCTCCGAGATTCTGGTAGCTTTCTATCTTGTGTTCTGTGTGTTAGTTGAATTTCTAGCATTTCTTGATGTAGTCAACAGGTAATGTCTTTCCTTCCTTTCCCTGTTGCTTTAGATCTCTAAGTAAACCTCATTGGTGAAAGTCCTCTTATGCCTTGATTGTTTCCTCTGTTTCTATTCATTTAGCATAGTTTAGGAGTGTGTAGGTGGTGAGGATGTGGTTCTGTCTGTTTGCCAGTGAGGTAGTTCTTAGTAGTATGCAGGGCTCCATGTTATTTTTTTTTTAATTTTCTGTGGAAAGGAGCAATATGAGGTTGTCTGGTATTGCTTTTGGTTCAGGGAGCGGTAGCAGGGGTGTTTATGGGATGAGTCTGTATGTTCAGGATAGAGAGGGATTTTATTGAGTTGCAGGTGAGATTTTGTTTCCTGGTTGTTAGCAGTGTGTAGGAAATTGCAAGAATTTGAAGTAGCAGTAGAGGGAATATGTGTGTTTGGGTTGATCTAGGTGGTCATGGAAGCTGAGATTATAGTCGATTGCTCATAAGTATGATAGACTTAAACTTGTGTTATTCTTTTTGATTGCATACCCCATTGAAATAATCTGGTATAAAAAATACTAGTGTAAAATCTTGCCAAGTTTCTACTTTGATCTAATATTATTTTTATGGTGCAAACATTGGGCAGATTTGAACAAAAATGTGAACTTGATAATGTATTCTTTCCAGTCGGCAATTATTAGGCGTGAATTAAATTTTGACGAAAACTGGTCTTTTGGGTCTTAATCTTCTCTTGGCCTCACATAATTAATGTCAAAGGTTGAGCCTTTCAGTTGAAGTTGAGCTTTTGTAGTCCAGTAGTTATATTTAGTGGAAGGTTTAAGATGAAAGTGTATATCTTTATTGTATTCAATTCTTGCATTTTGAGTCATTTTCTTATAAATTCCCAATGGTTGGCAGTTTATACATCTAATAGGAAAGTGTCAAACTATAAGTTGTATATCTTTATTGTATGTTTGTTCTTTTATTTATGCTGCTAGTTGTTATCTCTGGATATGTGTGTTAATTCTTTTCTTTGTTCTTTTGGGGCCAATCCGCTGGAGTATCTCGCTGGAACTTAAAAGTTGCCAGACCCAAGTTGTTGGGTCATTATTCGGCATTAGTCTGTTTCAAGTTAGATCGTCACTAGGAGCTGCATTTCTTGTGTTGCTGTGCTGTCCCAGTTTCATGATGCAGTCAGACGTTGGACCTTTTGTCTCATCATCGCAACTTCATTTTCAATCCATAGGATTGTCCAGCCATCTTCCGGGTTCTACCTTTTGAAACTCATTTTCTTTATTTTAATAGTTAGATACTTAATAGAGTATGTAAATTACTCGTAGAATAATTTATTTATGAGTAAATATTTTATTGACTGATTGTTTACTTTATGGTTATTACCTTTTAATTTTTGAGTTGTTATTTAATTTATTGCAAATCAGGCCATTTAGGCAAATGCGGACAAATTTCATAAATTTTCAAAACTACGCTTAATAAATGACTATAAGAAAGGACTTCTATCTTATTGATACGAAGTAGTTTCTTTAGAAAGTCAAAAGTTATAAAAAAGTTTTGATTAACTTCTAAATGTCCCGAAACACTTTGTAAAAAGCGACTTGAAATCTAAGTTCCATCTTATGATGAGACACTCGGGTTTTAAAGTTGAAATTGAGCAAGTGCCATTTACGCGCTATTACATACGAGTTGGCAAAGAAATTAGGACGATCAAATCGTTCATTTTCAAAAGAAAATGCGCTTTATTTATTTATTTATTTATTTTATTTTGAAAATAATTAAAGCTTTTAAATAAAATTGTAAAATCTCTTTTGAAAACTTGCTAAATTTAATTAGTTGAATTAATTAATAGTTCAATTAATTATTTTTAGAAAAAGCGCATAAATAGCACTTGCAAATATTTTGGAAACCTGTCGGATTAACCGTTTTTAACGGAATTTCGAAAGTGCCTTAAAAACCTTCTTTCGAAATTAGCAAAACCTCTTACCTTTAGAATCTCTGAAAGAAAGACCGTTTTTTTTTTATAAAAACGGAGTTTTGTACGCATTTGTTTATCTGGTTCCCTGTTTTCCTTAAATTGGGTGGCGACTCCAAAAACTCCAAAAGAGTTAGTCCATCCTGTCGATATTCCTAAAATTTAGCCCTTCGGGGTTAATTTTTTATTTTTGGGGATTCAACAGCATGGCGACTCCGCTGGGGAACAATAAAGGTTTTGACCATAAAGGTTTCCAATTATTTGCAACTAGACTGCTTAATTTATTTGCTTTATTATATCTGTTTGTTTGGTTTGCCTTAGATTGTATGAATCATTTCTTTATTTGTGCATAGTCCGCATTCCGTTCATATTTCCTCCCTCATGGAGCCTGTCAATTCTCTTTCACCTCCTCGATTTCATCACGGGGTACCCGCTTGACGGGTAGCTATGCAGGAAGGGCATTGCCCTTACCTCACTCTTTGAAACTTCTTTCGTGTCACCAAAGTTAGTTGGGATATGGTTTGCCTGGTTTTGTCATGGCCGGTCTTACTGGTTTATGGGGCCAGGTTTATCCCGCATAGGTCTGAATCAGCCTCAACCGTTAGCCCACTCTTAGAAGGAGATTAGGTCATGCATGCATATACACCCTAGTTTGGACCCGGTACTTGATACCGTTTCCAGGAATTAAGAAACCGCCCTTTTGTCAATGGGTTCTTGAAACCCAACGACAATGCATATTATGTGCTGTGTGATAACGAATCCTCAGTCCTAACCATGTTTTGAGCAAAATCAGATTTGGAATTTTGTCTTTTGTGTTGCCTTTTAGGTCAGAAAATGAAAGAATTTAGCAGAATTGAGATCATAGACAGAATTGCAGTCGGGGGGAAAGTTAGGCAGATTTGGTTGGTTCGTATTTTGGAGATAGTCTGGTGTGGTGAGATCTAAGAGGCGAAGCCCCTGGTGTCTTTAAAAGGATCAGTGGGGTCCCTCTCTTGAATAGCTTTGCGTGTGTGCAGGCCTATGTTGATTATCCAGCTGCAACTGTATAAAATTGAAGTATGCTTGTCGCATACTAGGAGAGTGAAGCCCCTATGTCTATAAACGACCAATGGGGTCCCTCCTTGAAGACCAGTGCGGTCTTGGCTACCTAGGAAACTGAGAGGCTTGATTAAAGCCGAGGACCAGTGAGGAGCCTTATGAACAAGGTCTGTGAGCCTTGCAAAACCTAGGAAGCTGAGAGGCTTGTCCAAAGCCAAGGACCAGTGAGGTTTTATTTTTTTTTAAGGTCAATTGGAACCTTTTATGATTGGCAGTCTGGTATTGTGAAGGCAGTTGGAAATTTCACCCCTTGATGTTATAAAACAATTGGGAGTTGTGCTTGGAGGAGCGAGGATGTTTGCAAAAGATGTGGAGGATTGTTTAAGGTTAGGCATTTGGGTTTAGAATTCTATACAGATGTTGTGGAGGGCTTGAGCTGTGTTAGAATTTTGAGTTGACGCCAACCCTTGGAAGATAGTTGGGATAACAAAATTGTAGTGTCAAGGTGGATAGATGATCGTTATCAATTATTGTTATTATTGCTTGCTCTAAATCTGAATTGCTCAAAACTGGCATGAACTATTTTTCGTTACCACTTATTTGCGCGATTACGCTTACCTCTAGCACGAAGAGGTACCTTACAGGGTAGGACGCGCCCGCATTTTCATTTACGCTCAACTAATTGTGATTGCCACATGTCAAACTTGTTTAAAATGCAAAGCGCTACGTGACGCGCGCTACGTGATTGTGTGCAATTATGCCAATGACCAGGAAACTAACATAGTTATCTGTTGAATTTTTCTTTTGTTTTGATTATCCCCCCCAACAGAGAGAGTTTGATTCGTGTTGACTCCCGAGTTGGTGAAGTGTCTAATCTAAAGTGAAGTAAGCAATGACTAATGATCAGACTGGTATCCCTGCATCTTCTAATGAGCAAGCAGTTGTTGTTCCCGATGAACAAATAGCTAGAATGGCTAAGCAGATTGAGTGTATGCAAGCTGAACTAGACAGAATGAAAGGGTCGAGCCACCAAAACACGCCAGCCGGACTATCAACTCTGAATCCCAATGTTGAAACTGCCAATCCGAACACACCTTTAAATTCCAGTGTCATTCATATGCCTGCACCAGTTAACAACATCCCAAATGCATTCATTAACCAGAACAACTTGCCTCACTATCAATATTTACTTGCCAAAGATACTCCTCGTCCTCCACAATCCAAAGCACCCATTTCTGTGGCTGTTGCTCCTCAAAATGCCAATGACCCAAGGCAAGGATATCCTGAAGCCCAATACTATGAGCATGACCCCAATGGCAAGAACGTGGATTTCACTAACTATGTGCCACAAAGTGAAATGCCCGTAACCGTGAAAAAGCGGGGAAGGACAGTTGAGCAAGGGGAGATAATCCAAACGATGAAAATCATGCAGCAATCCATCAAGGATTTGCAAGTGTCTAGAGGACGTCAAAGCATCTCCTACCGCAATCTTTATCTATACCCTGACGTTACTCTTCCTCCCGGGTTTAAGGTGCCAAAATTTGATATGTATGATGGTCATAGTGACCCATTTGTTCATTTGACCAAATATATCAACCGAATGAGGGTTGCGGGAGGTAAAGAGGAACTTCTGATGGCCTTCTTCAGTCATAGTTTGGAAGGTATTGCTGCTGAATGGTTTTCAAGACAGGATATAAGCAAGTGGAGTGAGTTTGATGACATAGCCAATGATTTTACAAAGCAGTTTGAGTACAATGTCGAGGTGGCTCCTGACCTTATAACCTTGTCCAATATGAAGAAGAAACCAACAGAAACCTTTAGGGAATACGCACTGAGATGGAGAGAACAGGCTGGAAGGGTGCAACCACCAATGACTGAGAAAGACATGGTGAAGTACTTCATCCGAGCTCAAAATGATTCTTATTACATGCACTTGCTCCCTATGATGGGTAAACCCTATTCTGAACTTCTTATGATGGGAGAAATGGTTGAAGAAGGGATTAAGACGGGGAGAATTGTAAGTTTTGCTACAGTGAAAGCAACTGCGCAAGCCATCCAGACTGGTTTGGGAAATTTAGAGGAAAAAGAGAAGGAAGTTGGCATTATTACTACCAAGAACTCATTATCCCAGCCTACTCACCAAAGCAATCCACATCCAGGCTACAATGCTCAACCCGTTTACTACCAGCAATCATTTGGCCACCAATCAGAAATTACCAATCCCCAAGTCCGCACTTTTCAAAATCGCCTAGCTGTATCAAAGCCACGCGCTAATCCTGTCAAGAAGACATATAAAACCTACACACCTTTAGCGGAACCTTACAGTCAGCTTTACGAAAGGCTAAGGGCAGCTGGAGTGATTCACCCTATTGCTGATGCAACTCCTAATCCTCTTCCAAAATGGTTCGATGGAACTAAACATTGTACCTATCATTCAGGGGCTCCAGGACATGACACTGAAAATTGCCACAGTAAAAAATGCAGTTGAAACTCTAATCCGAGAAGGTTCGATTCAACTCATTGGGAATATACCTGCTGATAATAACCCTTTGGTAGATGATGAGTATGGCATACACTTGATATCAGTTGATGAGGCTGAAAAGGGACCATTGTGATCCCAAAGAGCCAAACAACAAAGAAGAGCTCTCGAACTTACAAAGTCGGGAGGGCCAAAAGCTTTCAACGCAGAGGACAAATCAAGACAAACCCAAACTGGGCAGATTTTATTGAAGAAATTTTGGTTGCCAAAGAAGATAAAGTAAATGCCTAGTCAATATCAAATCAAGAACAATCAAGAGATACTACATTTGACAAGCGGCAAAATCAGTCTTTTCATTTCAATGTATTTTCTATGTAATACGAACTACGCGTAACCTGATTCCCAAGGCTGGGATACGTAAGCAACTCACATAGAGCTCGGTTACACTAGCACAGGAATCCCCTATTTCCTCTTTTATGTAATTTTGAACTACTTTTGGTCTGATTCCTGGAATGGCAACGGGATAAGTAAGCAATCCACATCGGACTCGATCAGATTTTGTAATGCTTAGGGCTTGTTTATCTTTGATGATGTAATTCCGAACTATGCATCTGGGTAGATGTGTAGGCATTCCAATTCGGATTCGGCTTCGCACTTAGATTGCCATATTCCCCAAAAATTAATGTAAGTAGAACTACGCACGGTCTGATTCCCAAGGAGGGATATGTAGGCGCTCTCAACGGGCTCGACTCTATAATATTAAAATTTTCAGTCTCCCCTTGGGAATTAAAATTTTCAGTCTCCCCTAAGGCAAGCAACTGGGGCAATTTTGCAAAAATAATTCGAAGATATGGAAGATAGAAACTGGGGCAAATTTTGCAAGGCAAGTTGAAGATTTGAAAGATCATAACTGGGGCAGATTTTGCAAAAGCCGTATTGCTTGACAAAGATAAATTGGCGAAGTTTCGAGAGTTATTTTGAGGGATAATGCAGAATTGCAAGGATAAAGGACGTTCAATATGGTCAATATATGTCACCATCTGAAATACGACAGAGTTCATTAGCCAAGTCTCAAAAGACGGATCACAAATCTAGGCAGACTGAGAAAAGGAAGCAGTTGCAGGATGAATGCTCGAGTCAGCATGAATCAAACGCTTCACCCTCCCTCCCAAAACTAATAATTTTTCTTTGAGTGCAGGAATTTTCAAAAGCAGCAAAATGAGGAAAATTTGCAACCATTTTGTCATACACATTAGACAATGTTGCCAAGATAATCAATCGAGATTGGAAGCGTTATTTAATTCATCGCATACGCGAAACGATTTTATTTTTCCCTCCATTTTGCCCTTGCTTAATCAAAAACTTATTGCTTTATTAACAACTTTACTTTACTCTTTACAGGAATTAAGCATTAACTTCAGTTTTACTCAAGAGCAACACTCAACCCTTTATGGCGTCACCAAATATAAGCCGGACGGCTTAAACTCTTGCTTTACATCTCCTTTATCTTTGACATTTTCCTGTTTATATGAATTTAATGAAAACTTTATTTTGCAGGCCATTTATTTTACAAGTATCAACATCAAGTCTATTGGTGACAACCGAAGACATCACTTTATTGTCATTATTTACCATAGACAAACGACGATATTATTTTGACAAAATTGTTATCAAAACTTGTCATAGACACTTGATTGAGGTATTATTGGTACCGCAGACTATCAAGGATGTTATTATCAAAGACCATGACTTTTATATGGGATCCATCGTACACAATCGATGGTATTATTTCATAGGTCTTCTATTTTAGATCTACTGTACACAATCGATGGTATTATTTCAATGGCCTTCCATTTTAAATTTACTGTACACAATTGGTGATTTATTCTAATGGCTTTCTTATATTGGAATCATCATACACAAATCGATGGTATTATTCCAATGGTTTTCTTATATTGGATCAATCCTATAATTGGTAGTTTTGTTCCAATGGTTTTTACATCGGATCCATCGTGCACAACCGATGATATTATTTCAATGGCTTTCTATATTGTAATCATCGCACACAATCGATGGTATTATTCAAATGGCTCTCAATATTGGAATCATCGTATACAATCGGTGGTATTATTCCAATGACCTCATTATATTCGATCAATCATATACCATTGGTGATATTATTCTAATGGCCTTCTTCTATTGGATCCATCATATACAATTGGTGTTTATATCAGATTAATCGTATACAATCGGTTTTATTATCTCAACGAGTTTATTATGATACAGTCTATCGTATACAACCGAGGAAGCTACTTCATCAAGTCTACTGTGTACAATCAGATACTCTCATTATGAAGTCTATCGTAAACAATCGAAGACGTCATTATCATTTAAAGCCTTCCATAAACAATTGGAGGCCTTTTTATGAAGCCTATCGTAAACAATCGAAGGCCTTATCATTGAAGCCTACCGTAAACAATCGGAGGGCCCCATTGTGAAGCCTATCGTAAACAATCGAAGACGTCATTATCATTTAAAGCCTTCCATAAACAATTGGAAGCCTTTTTATGAAGCCTATCGTAGACAATCGAAGGTGCTATTTCTTATGGAGCCTACCGTAAACAATCGGGGGCCTCATTATGAAGTCTATCGTAAACAATCGAAGACGTCATTATCATTTAAAGCCTTCCATAAACAATTGGAGGCCTTTTTATGAAGCCTATCGTAAACAATCGAAGGCACTATTATTATGAAGCCTACCATAAACAATTGGAGGCCTTATTATGAAGTCTAACATGAACAATCGAAGACGTCATTATCATTTAAAGCCTTCCATAAACAATTGGAAGCCTTTTATGAAGCCTATCGTAGACAATCGAAGGCGCTATTGTTATGGAGCCTACCGTAAACAATCGGGGGGCCTCATTATGAAGTCTATCGTAAACAATCGAAGACGTCATTATCATTTAAAGCCTTCCATAAACAATTGGAAGCCTTATTATGAAGCCTATCGTAGACAATCGAAGACGCTATTGTTATAGAGCCTACCGTAAACAATCGGGGGGCCTCATTATGAAGTCTATCGTAAACAATCGAAGACGTCATTATCATTTAAAGCCTTCCATAAACAATTGGAAGCCTTTTTATGAAGCCTATCGTAGACAATCGAATGCGCCTTTTTATGAAGCCTATCGCAGACAATCGAAGGCGCTATTGTTATGGATCCTACCATAGACAATTGGAGACTCGATCATGAGTCATTCCCGAAAGGCGGAATTTTTATCCTTATATTTTATTTAAGTCTACTTTATGTTTCTATGGATTGAAGTCCTTTAATATTTTATTTTCAGTCTACCAACGGCCCTGAAGTCATCTTGCCTCACAAAGCCGGATTTCTTCTAGTTGATTGGAGACGAGCTTGTCATTGGCATTGAAACCAGCATCTATAAATTTTATTCATTATCTATTTCTTACTCCATTTATTAAGTCTTATTTGCAATTACGCACTTACCGTTTGTCGAGTTTATTACAGGATATTAGCAGCACTGCAGTAGCATTTGGAGCATAACGTGGAACTCTTTCTTAGCAGTGAACTGGGGCAATCGTTGATATGAGCCAGACTCGTCAACGAGGATCTGAAGAATCGCACTCGAACAAGCAAGTCTATCCTAATCTTTCATTTCGGATTAGGGTGTCAGTTTGGTTACTTTCCTATTCGTGTCCTCTTTTCTGTCAATCGTGCGAGTCTTCGTATATAAGTGTCGTCGAACTACATATGGCCTGATTCTCTTTCAGCCCGAGATATGTAGGCAACTCGGAAACCGGAGTTCGGCCATGTCCATAAACCTCGCCTTTTGGTCCTTGAAATCAGAAGTCTTTGGCTTTATCGTGACAAAATTGGCTTTTCCGTCAACTTCTTTACCCGAAAACTCTTTCATCATTTCCGGGTAAAGAGGGGCAGCTGTTGACACCCAATTTTATCCCGGAAATTCTGATTAATGTCTAATTATGTAAAATTTAAGGTCAATTTTAAATTTAAATTGAATAAATTTTATTTTAAAAGAAAAAGGGCTAAAATTGCAAAAACATAACTCAATCCTAGCCTACCCCGTCCAACCCTTTCAATTTCCGATTAACCTATGAAAGGGCTAAAATTTGTTCCTATGATTTAAAATAGGCATATCAATGAAAAGCCTATTTATATACAAATTATACAGCCCATTTCAGTTCCCTTCCCAAACCAATTACCCAAACACCCATTCTAATTTGATGCCCGACCCATTACCCCAAAATTTCCCAAAAGAATCAGATACCTACACAAAAACCCCTCCCCTCATCAGTTTTCCCCAATTCCCTTCATCCAAAGACCCGATTACCCATCTTCTCCTCAGTCGGATCCCCAAAGTCTTTAAAATTTGCCAGAATCTTTCCAGCTCATATACAGTACGACCAAATAGAAATGATCCAGCTCATGATTGTACCAAGGACCTTATCCATTACAGTCCGTTGGAGGGTCATTTGGTATTTTCTCATAGCTCGAGGAAACCCTAAGCTCTGGCCATAAATATCCCTTTTGATTTCAGTTTTGGGAGAGAAAAATAATATGGAAAGAACCGGGTAAAGCTAAGCAAAAAAGGAGGTCGGGGTGAGCAGCGAGAAAGGGAAAGGGAGATACAGAGAAGAGGAAGAACCTTTAGGGATATTTTCAGCTTTAATCTTTAAAAGAGAAGATAGATATAGCATTTTGTTACTGTTTTGGGATCCAAGCGTCAGTCTCGAGTTTTGCGTTGTCGCTTCAATCTCTAAGTCGTCGTTTGGTCCGAATCGCTTTTGTTCAAGTGCGTATTCAAATCCCTCGCTCTCGTTCACTGCCTCACAAAAGGTCAGTGTATAACTCCATTCCTTTGTATTTTATTTACTGGCATTTTATTTAATTTTGCCTGTATTCGCTTCATTAATTTATGTTAGTATAAGTTATGGTTTAATTAATCAGTGTATGGATAGTTTACCTCGATAAAGATTGCATTTCTGTTAAGAATATTGAGTCTTTAGCTTACTAAACTGCATAATTCCTCTTTTAAAAGAAAGTTTAATTCTTTTGGGCTGTTTTGTGTAGAAGTTCTTGGTGGGAATCTGTTAGAGCTTAAAGATGTAATCTTTTCCATCTTCTTACTTGTTAGTTCTCTTTATTACTATTGTTTTGCTGCGGTTATGGAAGCTGAGTATGAAGGGTGCAGGTAGTTTCATTGTTTATAGATTGGAGAGATCAAGAAAATTTGTAGGGGGCTGCGATGGTGTTTTGGAGTTAGTGAGGGAGTGCTGGGCAGTCTTTCGGGTAATGCAGGTCTTGATAGTTGTTCTAGAGGTCCTGGGTTGCTTCAGTATTGTCTAGAGAGGTTTGTTGGTGAAGATTTGAAGCCTGCAATAATAAGCAGGTCATGGAAGGGGTTCAGTTAATTCTTGATGTTTGTTCTTGAACAAGTTAAAGAGAGGTCTGTTGAAGAGGGTTCTGTGAGCTGGAGGGGCCTGTGAGCATAGGAGTGTGTTTGGAATTTGTTTTGGATATCTGTGAGAGTAGCATAAGTCGTTTTTAAGAGGAGAGGGTGTAGCAGGGGCTGCTCATTTCCTAGTTGTATAGTTGTTAGGTCCCGGAGAATGAGAAGCAAGAATTCAGGGAAGTGCTGAGCTCACCCTCTGATTTTGTGAATATGCAGCACGGCGCAGGGAGTATAAGAGTCGTGTTTGGGGTCTGTTTTAGTAAAGGGGTAGCAGGAAGAGCAAGTTGCTGCCAGTTTTTGTTTGTCTTTTAAAATGGATGTGAATAAAATTAATGTATTTTTAAGAAGTTCTAGCGATTGCCTATTTTAATAAATATGTCTCTGTTTCTTGTCTCCTATTTTGCTCCTTTCGATTCCTCTAGTCTTAATTGAACTCTCTTAGGCTAGATTCTCCGAGATTCTGGTAGCTTTCTATCTTGTGTTCTGTGTGTTAGTTGAATTTCTAGCATTTCTTGATGTAGTCAACAGGTAATGTCTTTCCTTCCTTTCCCTGTTGCTTTAGATCTCTAAGTAAACCTCATTGGTGAAAGTCCTCTTATGCCTTGATTGTTTCCTCTGTTTCTATTCATTTAGCATAGTTTAGGAGTGTGTAGGTGGTGAGGATGTGGTTCTGTCTGTTTGCCAGTGAGGTAGTTCTTAGTAGTATGCAGGGCTCCATGTTATTTTTTTTTTAATTTTCTGTGGAAAGGAGCAATATGAGGTTGTCTGGTATTGCTTTTGGTTCAGGGAGCGGTAGCAGGGGTGTTTATGGGATGAGTCTGTATGTTCAGGATAGAGAGGGATTTTATTGAGTTGCAGGTGAGATTTTGTTTCCTGGTTGTTAGCAGTGTGTAGGAAATTGCAAGAATTTGAAGTAGCAGTAGAGGGAATATGTGTGTTTGGGTTGATCTAGGTGGTCATGGAAGCTGAGATTATAGTCGATTGCTCATAAGTATGATAGACTTAAACTTGTGTTATTCTTTTTGATTGCATACCCCATTGAAATAATCTGGTATAAAAAATACTAGTGTAAAATCTTGCCAAGTTTCTACTTTGATCTAATATTATTTTTATGGTGCAAACATTGGGCAGATTTGAACAAAAATGTGAACTTGATAATGTATTCTTTCCAGTCGGCAATTATTAGGCGTGAATTAAATTTTGACGAAAACTGGTCTTTTGGGTCTTAATCTTCTCTTGGCCTCACATAATTAATGTCAAAGGTTGAGCCTTTCAGTTGAAGTTGAGCTTTTGTAGTCCAGTAGTTATATTTAGTGGAAGGTTTAAGATGAAAGTGTATATCTTTATTGTATTCAATTCTTGCATTTTGAGTCATTTTCTTATAAATTCCCAATGGTTGGCAGTTTATACATCTAATAGGAAAGTGTCAAACTATAAGTTGTATATCTTTATTGTATGTTTGTTCTTTTATTTATGCTGCTAGTTGTTATCTCTGGATATGTGTGTTAATTCTTTTCTTTGTTCTTTTGGGGCCAATCCGCTGGAGTATCTCGCTGGAACTTAAAAGTTGCCAGACCCAAGTTGTTGGGTCATTATTCGGCATTAGTCTGTTTCAAGTTAGATCGTCACTAGGAGCTGCATTTCTTGTGTTGCTGTGTTGTCCCAGTTTCATGATGCAGTCAGACGTTGGACCTTTTGTCTCATCATCGCAACTTCATTTTCAATCCATAGGATTGTCCAGCCATCTTCCGGGTTCTACCTTTTGAAACTCATTTTCTTTATTTTAATAGTTAGATACTTAATAGAGTATGTAAATTACTCGTAGAATAATTTATTTATGAGTAAATATTTTATTGACTGATTGTTTACTTTATGGTTATTACCTTTTAATTTTTGAGTTGTTATTTAATTTATTGCAAATCAGGCCATTTAGGCAAATGCGGACAAATTTCATAAATTTTCAAAACTACGCTTAATAAATGACTATAAGAAAGGACTTCTATCTTATTGATACGAAGTAGTTTCTTTAGAAAGTCAAAAGTTATAAAAAAGTTTTGATTAACTTCTAAATGTCCCGAAACACTTTGTAAAAAGCGACTTGAAATCTAAGTTCCATCTTATGATGAGACACTCGGGTTTTAAAGTTGAAATTGAGCAAGTGCCATTTACGCGCTATTACATACGAGTTGGCAAAGAAATTAGGACGATCAAATCGTTCATTTTCAAAAGAAAATGCGCTTTATTTATTTATTTATTTATTTATTTTATTTTATTTTGAAAATAATTAAAGCTTTTAAATAAAATTGTAAAATCTCTTTTGAAAACTTGCTAAATTTAATTAGTTGAATTAATTAATAGTTCAATTAATTATTTTTAGAAAAAGCGCATAAATAGCACTTGCAAATATTTTGGAAACCTGTCGGATTAACCGTTTTTAACGGAATTTCGAAAGTGCCTTAAAAACCTTCTTTCGAAATTAGCAAAACCTCTTACCTTTAGAATCTCTGAAAGAAAGACCGTTTTTTTTATAAAAACGGAGTTTTGTACGCATTTGTTTATCTGGTTCCCTGTTTTCCTTAAATTGGGTGGCGACTCCAAAAACTCCAAAAGAGTTAGTCCATCCTGTCGATATTCCTAAAATTTAGCCCTTCGGGGTTAATTTTTTATTTTTGGGGATTCAACAACAGCATCGACCCATATTTTCTTTTCTTTCTCCAACGTCAAGGGAGCCGGGGTGCTGCTTCCGGCGTCTGATGCTTGAGTCGATGTCCACTCTTCCACAGCTTTTGTAGCCTTTTCCTGAATAACATAAATATATTAATGATGTTAATAGAAATACTAAACGTTGAAGGATTGGCGCGACTAAAGTTCGAATTTTACAAACTTACCCAAACCTCTTTTGCGCGGGGCTCGACCCACTCTCCACCGCCCTTCTTGGCACTCTTTGTATGCCTGATCTTGTGCAGCTCGAGCACGGGAATAGTGCGCTTTTCTTTCTTTTCCTACAAATTAAAAATCATAATATGTTAGACAAAAAATCAACCGTTCAAGTAAATAATCAATCAATTAAATAACTGTACCAAGCGCATCTTCTGTGTAGCCGAGCTAATTGAGCCACCGGTATGGAGCGATCCACCCTTTTCCGACGATCGCGCAGCCTTGCCTTGTTCGCTCTTCGCCTCGAACTCGGGTGACTGCCAATATTCATCCAGCTCCGCCCACTGAGCAGCATCGAGGAAGCCGGGCCTTGTACCTTTACGCCGCGCATTGTAATATGTTCCCTTGAATAACGCAGCACATTTCTTGGGGAAGATGTTACGAATGTTATAATCCAGACCCTGATGCCAGATACATTTGCCCTGAAAGTATATCAAAATATTTTCTTTAAACATATTCATGGTTTAAAAACTGCAATTAGTTTTAAACCAAATGCATATGTATCACCTCAAAATCTACCAATATCTGCTTTACTTCCTGGGGCACATCGCTCCAGTTTCGCCAAGGCTGGTGCCAGTGCGCTCTCATGCACGCAGTCAGTACCTTACTCGACTCATCGCTTGGGCAAAAGCTACAAAAAAATTAACAAGAGTTATTCCTAATACTAGCAATTAAAGTAGGAACTAATTATTTAATAGATAAGAACTTAAGAAATTAGGTAGCTTACCTTTTATCCGCCTTGGGATAAATAATCATCCTGCCTTCTACACGAGTGCCAGGCTCACCAATGTAATAAGGCGAATGCGGATCATACACCATGATCTCCTGCTGATCCGGTGGGCCGTCACAACTATCTAAGGGGAATTCAGGGGGCTGAGTAGGATTGTCATCAGCCTGGGAGGGATTGCCCTGTGTGGGAGGGACCTGTGTCTCAGTACAATCAGGGCTAGGGAATGTCCACTGCCATCCAGGAGGCAACTGAGACGGGGTAATAAGTGGTACCCGAGCTGGGCCAGGGGGCCTGAAAAAAGCTGGATCATAACTAGCTGGGGCTTCAGTAGGCAGCAAATACGGGACCTGTGAGGTCTGAGTGTCATCACCCGCAGAAGCTGAAGTCTCGCCCACAGGTCTCTTGCCCGGCCTTCTTTTAAAAACATTAGGGCATAACTTGTCCATCCCTGTTGAAACATTGAAATTGATTTATCAACTATATAATGAGAATACATAAATCTAAAGTGCTGAGAATAAATAAATTTATGATTTATCAACTAAGTAAGCACGTTACAATCAGAAAATGAGAATACATAAATCATATTATGTTCATATGTACATTACAGTATGTAATTAATACTAAACTACAAAGTACAAATAGGTTCAATCAACTTCATCATCCGATTCATAGTCACTAGCAATTTCATCCTCGGATGGCTCGTCACTATCTATGTTTTCATCATCCTCGTATGCCCTTGAAGTTCCTTCTCCAAAACTAGCCGGGTTTTTTGCACGACTAAATTCAGATGCAGCCACCGAGTCATACGTCCCATCAATATGTCGCAAATTGTCTGCAAGTTCAATATCCGCTATCAAGGGAACAGTTGAGACCTCATTCTGGTATGCAACATCTAACCTATCAGGTACTTCAATTAATCCCACCGGTTTTCCCTTAAGAACCGCCCACCACTTGGATTTGGCCTTTGATTTTGATGCGTTCTTCGTCCGAGGGTAAGGAAAAAACCACACTTGTTTTACATTCTGTGCAATGATGAAAGGATCATAGTTTCCATATGACCTTTCTGTGATTAACCTCAACTAGCTTTGAACTCGAATCCACCCGCGTACCCTTGCTACCTGGATCAAACCACTTGCACTTGAAGAGAACCAATCTTTTATGAGGCCATCCAACTCTATACTCAACCTCTAAGATCTCCTCAATCACTCCGTAGAACTCAGAGTCGGCCCCCTGGTCACCAGTTCCAGCACTCACGGACACACCGCCTTTGTAGTTTTTTTACCCTCTGACCAGCTGTGTGTATGAAACTTGTACCCATTTACGAAGTATGTATTCATCTTTTTATACTCGTAATATGGGCCATGACATATATGTCGCAAAAAATCAAAATTGATGCCATTCACCGGATTGTTTACCTATATTAAAATTAAATGGATTAGTGTAAATTAGTCAGAATTCGATGACGGTAGTAAGGTATTTGTTGACACCCAATTTCGTCCCGAGATTTAATTAGCAGCTAAATTATTTAAATGAGAATCAAATATGAAAATAAAATTAAAATGAGGTTTAGATAATTAAAATTATTTGAATTGAGTTAATTAATTAAATTTAATTAAAGTAAATTAATCATTTTCAAAAGAAGGTTAAAATTACAAAGCATATCCTAAATTCTACCCTACCCCGCGCAACCCTCCGTTTTCTTTAATTTATCATAAAAGAAGGCTAAAATCGCAAAACACAACTTAAAATCCTATCCACCCTTGCAATTACCTCAATTCCTTTAATTTTACCCAAAAGAGGCTATTTTCGTCCCTAGTCTAAAACTCTGGCCCAATCACGCAAATACATATAATACACATATACCCGGCCCAAATCCCCTCACTTCAGAAATCCCATTACACACAACACTCCTCATTTCTCTTAACCCATTTACAGAAAATCCCTTACCCAGGACCCGAATTCCCATTTCGACCCGCGACAAAACCCAGATTCCCATCAAAAACCAACCCAAACGCGGTCTTCTTCTCCGTACAGAAGTTGTGCTGGACGAATACTAGTGTTCCAGCCGTATCATTCTCGAAGTTTCTCAGCTATTTCCCCAACGGATATTTCCTTAAGAGATAAGGAGAGGAATTGTACCATTTTTTACAGGGATGGACGATTCTCACCCTTATCTTGAGGGTGAAATGTCTATTTTGGGTAAAATTTGAATTTCAATATCAGCAATCCAAAACCCTAAAGCTGAGGTATATATATCCTGATCTAGTTCATTTTTAGGGGGTTCGGATTTTAACACATAAAAAAAACGGCAGCATTTATATATACTTTCAGATTTTTCTTAGTTGAAAAAATATACTCATTGTGTTTTTAGTTTCTGTTTTCGGAGTCGAACGTCGCTTTCAGTTTGTGTCGTCATTTCTCCTTTCTAGTCGTCGACCTTGTTCGAGTCGACGACCTCGCTCGAGTCGCTTTTGTGTTGATTCACATTCTTCGGATCGACGCCCTTGTCCGCTGCTCGAAAAACGGTAATAACCTCATTTCGTCTTGATTTAAATCGTTTATGTGTCGTTATTAAATCGAAACTGATATACATATTTGTGCTGTTATGCTTGAAACATGTAGGAAGAAGTTTACATTTTTTTTGTGTTGCTATGCTTCTAAGTTTAACTAGTTTGTTTCCTTAGATCAAAACAGTAAGTAAAACCAGTTCCTTCAGGTTTGATTCCTTTGCCGATGGTAATTTTTCTCTGGTCTTGAGTTGTTCATCTAGCTTGGCGTATGAGTGAGGCAGTGAGTTGAGAGAGTGTGTATGAGCTTGTTTCTGTGGTAGAAGAGGCATGTTTGGTGTGTTTGTATGCAGAGGTGTTTTGTTAGTTGTGTGCAAGGATGTCTATGGGTCTATGCTTCTTTGTTTGGTTAATGAAAGAAGGGCTATTTTTGTCTGCTTAGGTTGGAGTTTGGCCAGGGGTGGTCTGTTATGGAGGCTGTGAGAGCAGGGAGTAGTGCTTTGGTCTGTGAGAGTGAGGGAGTGGTCTGTTCATGATTAGGAGCAGCAGCTGAGTAGTGCTTTGGTCTGTGAGAGTGAGGGAGTGGTCTGTTCATGATCAGGAGAGGAAGTGTGAGGGAGTCTGGGATGTCGCAGGTTCTGGTTGTATGGTAGCTCAGGGGTCTTAGAGAAGCAGGAAGTGTGAGAGGCTGCTGCTCCTTTAGGCAGTGAGGCCTAGGATCTGGTTCAGGGTTTGCCAGTGAGGGGGTTCAGGTGATGTTTGGGTAAGCTGAGGGAGCTGCAGGCAGGGGAAGTTTGTCCCTGATTCTGTTTGAAAAGTGTAGGGTCTGTTGGTTTCAGAGGAACTAGGGTGATTTGCAGGTTATCTGCAGTGGTCTTAAGATGAAACTAGAGGTTGTAAAAAAATATGAAATGGGTGCAGAGTTGGTTCTTGGGAATAGGTGCTAGGAGGGTCAGTTTCTGTGAGTATGTGTGTGAAGAGTTCTAGTTGTTGCAGGGAATTCAGGCTAGTAGTATAAGAGTTCAGGTGTTGTGTCTCTAAAGTGCATTTGGAGTTTAAATGTTGCCTTGCAATTCATTCTATTTCAGTTAGTTACTTTCTTTTGTTTCTTCCAATATTTTTTTCTTAAGCTTCCTAGCATGTTGTGAAGTCAAGTTGTCCAGTTTCCTTTTCATTGTCGATCCGGCGAGTTTTCAGCCTTAATGAACCTTGTCTAGTCATTTTAATGAATCCTTCCGGGTTAGAATTCTGGTAGTTCTTCAAGCAGGCAATAATAGTGTGTTATCTTTTCAAGCCATTATAGGATAGGGAACTTATTCTGTTAGAATGTGTAATCCTTGAAACTAGAGTGTCATTATAGACAAGTCAATGAATCTTCAATGCGCGGTTTGATAAATAGAACTTTGGTTCAGCCCTTGTCCATTTAGATTCGACTCTAGTTTGCTCTTAACTATCGCAATTATTGATCTTTCAATTAAAAAATGACCTCTTTCAAAGGTTTGGCCTCTGTTATTTATAACAAATCGGAATTACATTAGTTTAGAATCTGAATTAGGTGATCCTAATAGCACATACTTATAAAAGAAGGTGAATTTGAGCATCCTGTTGTGAAGTCTTTTGTCTTCTTTGGCCCTAATGACAATTTCATCAGTAAAGTATGATCGTTTAGGTGGTGTAATAGAATGAATATCAAGTAATACAAACCTGTTGCCATTTTTTTATCTATCTATGTTTCTTTGTATTTTAACTCAATTGTGTGAATGTACTCTTGACTATTGTAGTGAATTTTTAATATTGGCAGCCGCTTTCCGTTGACCTTTCATCTTGCTTAATTGCTCTATTTAATTCTCTTCCTTATCTCTTCTTTTTTTTTTGGGCATGTAAACTCTGGGGACGAGTTTGAGTTAAAACTCACGAATTGGGACGGCTTGCATTTGGAAGTTACTTGAATCGCTCCGCATTTTCGGGACTTGATATCCCCGAAAATGTAAAACAAAAGAAAATTGAATAAATGAAAAAGCCTTGTGAAATACAGGGCTCGACTTGAGTTCGCTACCCCGGGTTCTACTTTCTAAAACTCCTTCTCTCCCGTCCCTTCTAGAAAGCATGTTTTAGGACTTTTTGTATGATTAGAAGCCTGGTAGGTTAGCCGCTTTAATTGAAATCGTTATTTTGTTGTTTGTCTAAGATCGTTTATAAATTGCATATCCCGTCTCTTTGGGACTCGCCAACTAATTTAAGATAGTAGAAACTTTAGTTAATTATTGAGTGCAAAAGAAATGAAAATTAAAATTGTACCTATTTATTCGCTATTTATATCTAAGATAATTATTTATACACTTATTTATTTATTTATTTATCTATTAATTAAATTAATCAAATAGCATTTATTATTAACTTATTTGTTTAATTTCAATTAATCCTTTATCTGCCCAATCAATCATAATTATTTATTTACTTATTATTTATTTATTTGTTTATTAAATTATTTAAGTGGTATTTATTTATTATTTTATTTCTTTATCCTATTTATTTAATTAACTAATTAAGTCTAATTAATTATTTATTTCTTTAATCAATTATATTTATTTATTCAACTAGTTAGTTATTATTCATCCCTTATCCAATTGAAATCATATACATATTTATTTATCTAATTAAGTTATTTATCTATTTATTTATTTATCTAATTAATTAATCAATCAATTATTATTCTTATTCAATCATTTGTTAATTTTATTTATTTAATTTTAATTAGCCCTTATTTATTTAGTCAATCAATCAACCCTCATCTCATTATTCATTTAAACAATCTTAAGTTTCGTTCAAATATTGTCATAATCAATTTTATCTTCCCTATATTATTCATTACCTATTTATTTTATCTAAAATTTATCCCAAATTAAATTTCGAGTAAAATTCGTGAAAATCGCCGGATTAACCGCCTTTGGCGGATTTTCGAAAGTGCTCCCGTAATAAGGACCTTCTTTCGAATTTAACAGAACCACTTACCTAAGAATCTCTGAATTTAATTTAATTTCTTTTAAATAAAAGTTAAATTGCACTCCTTAGTTAACTTAGGTTCCTAATAATCCTTAAATTAGGTGGCGACTCCAAAGAAACCCTTTGGAATCCCACTTTGTTGAAATATTCCGAAACCTATCCTTTTCTAAAGAAAGGGTAATTTTTGGGGTTCAACAGCGTGGCGACTCCGCTGGGGATACGCAAATGGTTCTAACCAAAAGGCTTTCACGAATTTCTTTTGTTTGTTTGTTTGAATTGTATGACGATATTAGTATGTGTGACTTATTTATTTATCGTTGAAAATTAGCATGATTAGATCTACTGTTTATTTGCGAGCATGCTTAGATTAATCTAATTGATTGCTGTGTGTCACGAAAGCATGTCACTACACCCTATTTGCGCACATATAAACTGGCATTCCGTTCATACTTCCCCCACTCCTGGGAACCTCTTGCATTCTCACTTAAATATCCGCGAGGTGTGTGCATACGCACCCGCAATTTCTTCCATTAAAGAACCCTTTGACGAGTTGGTATACCGGCGGATTGTCGTGGGAGTTATTCGACCACGAAGCCGCCTGCCACTCACCTGTTAGCCTCAACCGTTAACCCACTCTTAGAAAAACCCTTGGACGAGTTGGTGTACCGGCGGATTGTCGTGGAAGTTATTCGACCACGAAGCCGCCTGCCGCTCGTCTGTTAGCCTCGACCGTTAACTCACTTTTGATGGAACTTTAGGAGCATGCATGCATTCACACCTTAGTCTGGACCCGGTCCTTGGTACCGCCTCCATAGTCAGGAATCCGCCCTTGTGTCAACGGGTCCTTATAACCCGTTGACCCGCATATTATGTGTTTTGTGATAACGAATCTCCAGTCCCAGCTGAATTTTGAGCACAATCAAATTTAGAATTTTGTTTTCATTATCTTGTAGGGTAAAGAATGGAACAGCAGTTTGACAAAGTCTACATGGTTGTAGAGGTCCCAGAGAAGTTAAAATTATGGTGGGGTAACTTTTGTGAGGAGGAGAGAAAGACAGTTGAGGGGAAATTAGGAAGGTTGGTAGAGCTGATTGATGTTCATCCAAACCGTGACCTAGTCCAAGCTCTTATTGCGTATTGGCGCCCGACGCGAGCTGTATTCAGGTTCAAAGACTTTGAGTTGACTCCCACTTTAGGAGAAATAGTTGGGCTAACGGGATTGAAGTGTCTGGGCCAAGAGATAATCCTTCCAAACAGTCAAACAGGGAAGAAATTCCAAGAGAGACTAGGATTGGTAAGGAATATCGAAAGCGAATGGGTTCATCTGGATTATCTGTACACCAGGTTTGGGCGCATAACGGGTTTTGGTGATTTTGAGCCGGAATTTAACTGTGGTGAGAAGACTTGGAGAGACCGGCGTGTAAGGGCTTTTATCATTGCATTCTTAGGGACTTTGGTCTTCCCAACAAAGAATGGACACATTAGGACTTGCATTGGTTCCGTAGTTCGGGTGATGTTTGAAGGGATCAATGGGAACAAATCTACCACCATAGTTCCTATGATTCTAGCAGAAATGTATCGGGCTCTGAATGAATGCAGAAGGGGGTCGATGTATTTCGAAGGTTGTAATCTTCTCCTTCAGGTATGGGCGATAGACCAAGTGTGCCGTCGAAACCCTATGGTGGATATTTGTAAAATGTTAGATAGCCGGAAATTAGTAAATCCTATTGCTACCCAAAACATAAGAACGAGGTGGTGTGAAAAACCTGAAAGTTTTGCGGGATGGTATGATTTCTTAGCCCACCTTACTGATAAGAGAGTAATGTGGAAGTTAAGTTATGTTCCTAAAGATGAGATTGCACTTAGGACTTCCAAGCGATACTACATCGAGTTGCCGGGTTTAACGGGGCTTCAACCGTACGCACCTTTGAGGGTCCTCCGTCAATTTGGGATGGAACAATTTATTCCCCTTTGTGCGGATATGTCGGAGTCAGAAATTCCTTTCAACCTGCAGAATGCAATTCCAAGGAAAAGAGAAATCCTCGAGGATTGGAAGGGTTTGAAACCGATAGAAGTGTCAACAAAGCACCAGAGCTGCACACCAGAATATCTCGTCTGGATCAAAGAAGAGCGACGCTTAGGTCTCAGTCCTCCAGGAAGAGTTGGCTATGAAGACACTGATATCACGAAGAAAATGAGACTGGCAAGGGCAGAAACCAGTTTTGATGAAACATCCGCTCCGACAAGCAAGAAGATGAAGCAAGCAGGAACATGATACGGAACTTGGACAAATGGCAGTTTATTTACTTTTGATGTATTTTCTATTTATGCTTTCTATTGTGGTATTTTCACTTATTATGTAATGATGATGTATTGAAAAGGAAAAAGGAAATTCTGAAAAAAAAAAGAGAGAAGAAAAAAAAGAGAAGAAGAAAAAGAAAAAAAAAAAAGAAAGAAAAGGAAAAGAGAGGAAAAGAAGGGAAAGCAGAAAAAGAATGAAAGAAGTTGATTACAATGATGCAGACCTGATGATGAAGATGAAGCAAAGAAAGCAGAATTCAGTCACAACAGTGCACCTACACCGGCATGATGCAGTTGATCGGCAGAGTGACGGCTTTTATTTTAGTTCTGATGTATTCTCAATTATGTCTTTATATTTATTGTATTTTTCATTTGCTATGTAAGGATTATGTATGAAGAAAGAAAAGAAAGAAAAAGAAAGAAAAGAAAAAGAAAAAAAAGAGAAAAAAAAAAGAAGAAGAAAAAAAGAAAGAAAGAAAGAAGAGGGTGAAAGTATGATGTTATGTTATGAAAGACAATTTTGTATCAACTTTATCTATTTTAATGAAATATCTTACTCTAAATTTGAATTGCTCAAAAATGGTTGTGACTATTTTTCGTTATCATTTATTTGCGCGATTAGGCTCGCCTCTAGCACAAAGAGGCACCCTACAGGGTAGGACGCGTCCGCATTTTATTTTACGCACATTATTTGTGGTTACCACATGCCTTATTTATCGCCCGTTTAAAATGCAAAAGCGCTACGTGACGCGCGCTATGTGCTTACGTGCAAATTTTACCAACAACATGCAAACTAACACAGTTACCTTTTGAATTTTTCTTTTGTTTTGTTTATTCCTAAACAGAGGTTTGATTTGTGCTGATTGAGCTGATCTAAAGGGCTTTCCTCTGCACATTGATATACACTTCAGAACTCAACAGAATGTCCGGTAATGATGATCAGCCTCCCGTCCTCAATGATAAGACTCTCGAAACTCCTGGATCTTCGAGGGGAAACATCCTCCTGGCTCAGGATGACCTTATTTTGAATCTAACCAAACAGATACAGATGCTGAGCGATGAGCTAGCAGCCATTAAAGGGCAAGCCCCTCAAAACATACCTTTAAATGCCAATCCTGTTCACAATATACCCACATACCAAAACAACCCACTTAATCAAACACCACCACCACAAAATCGCCCACAAGTTAGTCAAAATACCCCGCCCGCTCAGCAAAATGCCCAACCCGCTGGTTATCCATCATATTACCCATATCCTAACGACCCCACTCCTCCTCACTACCAATATTTGCCTGCTAAAGACACTCCCCGTCCTCCACAATCTCAAGCGCCCATTCCTGTAGCCGTTGCTCCTCCAAACGCCAATGATCCAAGGCAGGGATATCCCGAGGCGTTATATTATGAGCATGACCCTAATGGGAAGAATGCGGACTTCACAGACTATCCGCCACAGAATGAAATGCCCACAGCTGTGGAAAAACAGGGAAGGACAAGCGAACAAGATGAGATAATCCAAGCAATGAAAGTCATGCAACAATCTATTAAGGACTTGCAGGTGACTAAGAAACGGCAAAGCACTTCATACCGCAGTCTTTATCTGTTCCCGGACATTACTCCTCCTCCCGGTTTTAAAGTGCCGAAGTTTGACATGTATGATGGTCATGGTGACCCATTTGCTCATTTAACCAAGTACCTCAACAGAATGAGGGCGGCGGGAGGCAAAGAAGAACTTCTAATGGCTTACTTTAGCCACAGTCTGGAAGGTATTGCCGCTGAATGGTTTGCCAGACAAGACATAAGCAAATGGCACGAATTTGATGATATAGCTGGTGATTTCACAAAGCAGTTTGAATACAATGTGGCGATGGTCCCTGACCTCATAACCTTGGCCAATTTGAAGAAGAAACCAACAGAATCTTTTAGGGAATACGCCTTGAGGTGGCGTGAACAGGCTGCACGGGTGCAACCCCCGATGACTGAGAGAGATATGGTGAAGTACTTTATTCGTGCTCAAGACGACTCATATTATATGCATATGCTTCCTATGATGGGTGCACCTTATGCTGAACTTCTCACAATGGGGGAGATGGTGGAAGAAGGCATCAAATCCGGTCGGATTGTGAGCTTTGCTGAAATGAAGTCAAGTGCTCAAAATGCTCAAGCCAGCTCAAACAATGCTAGAAGAAGAGAGAAGAGGGAAGAAGTCACGGCTGTTGCCGCAGACATTGACCGCCGCCCGGCTAGGAGATTGAACTTTGATAATCCACCAACCTACTCTACATACCCAAATGCACCTCCTCATTACCCAAATGCACCTCCTCATTACCCAAATATTCCTTCTCCTTACCCAAATGCACCACCCCCAAATTATCCTAGTCACTATCAAATTCCTCCCGCTCCATATCCTGTCTATCAAGCACAACCCAGTTATTATCCACCACGAGCACCAGCACCACAACAATACCCTCCTCGCCCACAAAATTACCAACCCCGTGCTCCTGTCCGTCCAAATATGCAAGGACCTAACCAAAGCTATGAGAGGAGAGCACCCAAAACCTATACTCCTATAGCTGAATCTTATGGTCAATTGTTTGAAAGATTAAGAAGCGCCGGAGTTGTGCAGCCTGTTCCTGACAATACTCCAAATCCTCCTCCAAGGTGGTATGATGTTAATAAGCATTGTGTTTATCATTCTGGGGCTGCGGGCCATGATGTGGAAAGGTGTTATGCCTTCAAGGATAGAGTGGAAGCTTTGATCAAATCAGGCACTATCCAGCTTACTGGAACTCAGCCTAATGTGCAAGATAATCCTCTTCCCGCCTATGGAAACAATGCTGTCAATGTCATTTCCCTTGAGGAGGGAGTCGATTTGAAAGGGACCATTGTTCCCGTTAGCAATGTGAGGGTTGCTAACGAGGCCAAAGTATCTGTGCAAGTTAGAGCTCCCATTCTGGTGCAAGCGGGTATCCCGAGGCCAACTGTCACCGTCATGCTTGCCTCACCCCTTCAATATGATAGCAAAAGGGTTCCTTGGAACTATTCTGAAGTGCCTATCGGAAGTGGAAAGGTAACTGTTGCTGTTGCTGCTGCACAAGGCATGACCAGATCTGGTAGATTCTATACGCCTGAGGAGTTGGGTCGAGGCCTTAGGGAAAAGGAGGGCGTTGTAAGAAGAGTGACTGACACCGAAGCTGAGGATTTTTGGAGGAAAATGCAGTCAAAGGAATACTCTATTCTGGAGCACCTAAAGAATACTCCTTCCCGCATATCCATTATGGCTTTGCTGATGAGCTCTGAAACGCATAGAAATGCATTGCTAAAAGTGCTTAAGGAAGCAGAGGTGCCCGCTGAGACCACGGGTGAGAGCTTGGCCGTCTTGGTTGGCCAAATCTTAGAACCTCACAAGGTGTCCTTCTTCAAAGAAGAGCTTCTACCCGAGGGTCTCGGACACAACAAAGCCTTGCATATTGTTGTCAAATGTAGGGACAAATTTGTTGGACGGGTACTGATCGACGGAGGTTCCGGGCTCAATATATGTCCATTAGCAACTCTGAAGGAGCTTGGAATTGACGCTGGCAAAATTAGGCAGAGCAATGTGAAAGCAAGGGCTTTTGATGTGGCTCAAAGGTGCACCTTTGGAGAGATTGATCTTGATCTGCAGATAGGTCCTGTGAACTTCTCTGTGGAGTTTCAGGTATTCGACATCCCGTCTACCTATAACATGCTGTTAGGAAGACCCTGGATTCACATGGCCGGAGCCATCCCTTCCACTTTGCATCAAAGTGTGAAATTTATATGGAACAATGAAGAAGTAGTGGTCAAGGGCGAGGGAAACAGCCCCACGCATGCCAGCACCACGATTCCCATGGTGGACAACGCCGCAGAACTTGATGGGACTACTTTCCACACGGTTGAGCTGATGAATGTGACCCGAGCATCAAATGAGGATTCAAAGAAAGGTATCCTACCCAGAGTCCCCAAGATGATTGCTGTGGAGATGTTGAAAAATGGTTTCAAACCTGGTTCGGGATTGGGAGCAAATCTGAACGGCATAACCGAACCCATCTGCTTGCCCAAGAATCTGGGTACCTTTGGCTTGGGTTACTGTCCTACCAAAAAAGAGATTGAAAAGGCCAAAAGGAAACCAGCCATTGCCATGCCAGAACCCCTTCCTTCCTTGTACCAGTCATTCGTCAAGGCACCGGAAGTCAATATACCGGATCTGATAGAGGGAGTTGGCGATTTGTTTCTGAGTGATGATTTGGAATGCGATGTTATTATTGAAGAATGTGCTGAGGAGTCACCTGTGCGAAATGTTGAGGCCAAGGATCCGATGGCCAATTGGACCTGTGTCCCCGTAGAAGAGACCTGGTGAATGAACTCAACAGTTATTTTGGCGCCACAGTCAGATTGAGGCCCTGAACTGTGTTTTGCTTTTTGGTTTATGTTTATGTCTTTTCAAAATAATCTGTTTACATTCTGCATGTTTTGCTTTAATGTATGCCTCCCTAAACTAGGTTTTGAAACAAATAAAATGCATTGCATTCTCCCTACTATTATTTTGATATGCTTCAATTATTTACTTTATTTTACGCTTTTGATTAATGTTTGTTTCTGTTTCAGCTTTCCACTTAACAAAACTGCCGAAACTTTGCTTGTGACATATAATGAAACAACTGAACAAACTGGCACTGATGCATTGAGTATTGGGGAGTTTGATGAAGACTTCGTTCCTGATGAAATAACAAGAGAAGTGGATCAATTTGAGAACAAACCAAAACCTAACTTGGAAGAAACCGAGTCAATCAACTTGGGGACTTCAGAAGATGTTAGAGAAACCAGAATCAGTGTTCATTTGACATCGGAAGAAAGAAGAGCTTATATTGAACTATTGAACGAGTATCGGGACATCTTTGCTTGGTCTTATGATGATATGCCCGGTTTGAGTACTGATCTTGTCACTCACAAATTGCCAACTGATCCTTCATTTCCGCCTGTTAAGCAAAAGAAGAGAAACTTCAAAACTTCCACAAGCAAACAAATATTGGAAGAAGTGCAAAAGCAATTGACCGCCAAGGTGATTCGATCTCTCAAATATCCCACTTGGTTAGCGAATATTGTGCCGGTGCCCAAGAAAGACGGCAAAGTTAGAGTTTGTGTTGATTATCGTGATCTCAACAAAGCAAGTCCAAAGGATGATTTTCCATTGCCAAATATTCATATCCTTATTGATAGCTGTGCAAAACATGAGCTTCAGTCTTTTGTCGATTGTTTTGCCGGCTATCACCAGATCCTGATGGATGAAGATGATGCTGAAAAGACCGCCTTCATCACGCCTTGGGGTGTGTTTTGTTATAGAGTTATGCCTTTCGGTTTGAAGAATGCCGGGGCAACATATATGAGAGCAATGACAACTCTTTTCCATGATATGATTCACAAAGAGATTGAAGTCTATGTAGATGATGTTGTTATCAAGTCAAAGAAGAAAGAAGAGCATTTGACCGATTTGAGAAAGTTCTTCAACCGCCTTCGGCGGTATAACTTGAAGCTTAATCCTGCGAAATGTGCATTTGGTGTTCCTGCCGGTAAGATGTTGGGTTTTATTGTAAGCCGGAGGGGTATAGAATTGGATCCGTCCAAAATCAAGACTATCCAAGACTTGCCTCCTCCAAAGAGCAGAAAGGATGTGATGAGCTTTCTTGGCCGCTTGAACTACATAAGCCGCTTCATTGCGCAATCCACGGTTATTTGTGAACCAATAATCAAGTTGTTGAAGAAAGATGCTGTTATCGAGTGGACGGAAGACTGTCAAAAAGCTTTTGATAGGATCAAGGAGTATCTATCTAATCCGCCTGTGTTAGTTCCTCCTGAACCTGGAAGACCATTGATCTTATATTTGTCTGTCTCGGAAAATGCATTTGGATGTGTCTTGGGGCAACATGACAAGACCGGGAAGAAAGAACAAGCCATTTATTATCTAAGCAAGAAGTTCACTCCTTATGAAGCCAGGTACACTCTCTTGGAGCGAACTTGTTGCGCCTTGACTTGGACTGCACAAAGGTTAAGGCATTATCTCTCATCATATACAACTTATCTTATCTCGAGGATGGATCCTCTAAAATATATCTTTCAAAAGCCGATGCCCACGGGAAAATTAGCAAAATGGCAGATTTTGTTGAGTGAATTTGACATAGTTTATGTCACCCAAAAGGCGGTAAAGGTACAAGCATTGGCGGATCATTTAGCTGAAAATCCTGTTGATGACAACTATGAGCCATTGAGAACTTACTTTCCCGATGAAGAGGTCTTGTTTCTAGGTGAAGACATCTCTTCTGAATATGATGGTTGGCGTCTTTTCTTTGACGGAGCAGCAAATTTCAAAGGTGTTGGTATTGGAGCTGTCTTAATTTCTGAAACGGGTCAGCATTACCCTGTTTCGGCCAAGCTCAGATTTCCATGCACTAACAATATGGCTGAATATGAAGCATGCATTTTGGGTCTTCGATTGGCAGTTGATATGAATATTCAAGAACTTTTAGTGATTGGGGATTCCGACTTGCTGATTCACCAAGTACAGGGCGAGTGGAACACCAAGAACGCAAAGATTCTTCCTTATTTGCGTTGTGTCAAGGAATTGTGCAAAAGGTTTGCAAAGATTGAGTTTAAGCATGTTCCAAGACTTCAGAATGAATTTGCCGATGCTTTGGCAACTTTATCTTCTATGATCCAACATCCTGACAAGAATTATATTGATCCTATCGAAATTGAATTGCACGATAGGCCAGCTTATTGTTTTCAAGTTGAGGAAGAGCGAGATGGCCATCCTTGGTATTTTGATATCAAGAATTATCTCAAGGTCGGGAGTTATCCCGAAAATGCAACAAGTGTCCAAAGGAAGAGCATTCGGAGGTTAGCAAATCAATTCTTTCTAAGCGGTGAAATCCTATATAGGAGGACCCCAGACTTAGGACTCTTAAGATGTGTTGATGCAGCTGAAGCAAATAAATTGCTTACGGAAGTGCATGCGGGAGTTTGTGGGCCGCATATGAATGGTTTTGTTTTGGCAAAGAAGATCTTGAGAGCCGGTTATTTTTGGTTAACTATGGAAACTGATTGTGTTCAGTTTGTGCGAAAATGCCATCAATGTCAAATTCACGGAGATATGATCAAAAGACCTCCTTCTGAACTTCATGCAATGAGTTCTCCCTGGCCTTTTGTTGCTTGGGGAATGGATGTTATTGGTCCTATTGAGCCGGCCGCTTCAAATGGACATCGCTTTATTTTGGTGGCTATTGATTACTTCACCAAGTGGGTGGAAGCAACTTCTCACAAGTCTGTAACCAAGAAAGTGGTGTCAGATTTCGTGCGCAACAATATCATTTGTAGATTCGGAGTTCCTGAATCAATCATCACTGATAATGGTGCAAACTTGAATAGTGATTTGATGAGAGCGACTTGTGAAAGTTTCAAGATTACTCATCGCAACTCTACTGCATACCGCCCTCAAATGAATGGAGCTGTTGAGGCGGCAAATAAGAACATCAAGCGTATTCTTCGCAAGATGATTGATAATTATAGAGATTGGCATGAAAAGCTGCCATTTGCACTTCTTGGGTACCGCACCACCACTAGAACTTCAACTGGGGCAACTCCCTATCTCTTGGTGTATGGCACAGAAGCAGTCTTACCCGCGGAGGTAGAAATTCCTTCCTTGAGAATCATTCAAGAAGCGGAATTGGAAAATGCTGAATGGGTGAAGATCAGATGTGAACAGTTGATGCTTATTGATGAGAAAAGAATGAATGCAATTTGCCATGGGCAACTTTATCAAAATCGCATGATCAAGTCTTTTGGCAAGAAAGTGAGAGTGAGAGACTTTAAACCGGGGCAATTGGTGTTGAAGAAGATCTTTCCTAATCAAGAAGAAGCAAGGGGCAAATTTGCACCAAATTGGCAAGGTCCATATGTGGTTCATCGGGTTTTATCCGGAGGAGCACTGATTCTGGCAGAAATGGATGGTCAAGTTTGGCCAAAAGCAATCAACGCAGATGCCGTCAAAAGATACTATGTTTGAGGCGATCGCAAGTTAGCAGTGGTTTTGAATGTAATCTTTGATGTAATGCGAACTACGCGTGACCTGACTCCCAAGGCGGGATACGTAGCAACTCACATAGAGTTTGGTTGCATTGATATAAGAATTTCCCCTATTTCCTCTTTTATGTAAGTTTGAACTACTTCTGACCTGATTCCTGGAATGGCAACAGGATAAGTAGGCAATCCCCGTCGGATTCGGTCAAAATATTGTAACACTTTAGGCTTGTTTATCTTTTACGATGTAATGCCGAACTATGCATCTGGGCAGATGTGTGGATTTTCCAATTCGGATACGGCTTCATACTTAGATTGCCATACTTTCCCAAAAATCTTTATGTAAGCAGAACTACGCACGGTCTGATTCCCGTGGAGGGATACGTAGGCGCTCTTAACGGGCTCGACTCTATAATATTAAAATTTTCAGTCTCCTTAAGGCAAGCAACTGGGGCAATTTTTGCAAAGATAATTTGAAGATATGGAAGATAGAAACTGGGGCAATTTTGCAAGACAATTTGAAGATTTGAAAGATATCAACTGGGGCAAATTTTGCAAAATGAGTTGAAGACTTGGAAGTTCATAACTGGGGCAGATCTTTGCAAGAATTGGTTTGCTTATCAAAGGATGGAACAACAAAGTTCTGAAAGTATTCAGGATTAGCACAAGTTGCAATACAAAGGATGTTCAGTTTGTTTCGAGATATGTCATGAGTTTGAGTTAAAGCAGGAATTTTACATGCATTATAAACTTTTCACTTGCATATCAATGAGTGCTTGCTTACTATTTTATCAAATTATTTTATTTTGCCTCTATATTAAGATGAGTTATACTATTGAGTTCATAAACCAAGTTTCCGAGGATGGTTTTCAAAGCCCGAGTTTCACGAAGAAGAGGAAGCGATAGCAGCGAATTCAAGATGAATCAGCACAAATCAAACACCCCTCCCCAAAACTAACAAATTTTTCTTTGAGAGCAGGAACCGGAAAGCTTGCAATGGGAGGTTCATTCGCACTATGGGTGAACAATTTATTGAACGCGCATTCAAAGAATTGAACATCAGATTCAATATGAACTGAAGAGATCATTCAAAACTTTACACCACTATCCATGCAAGCAACACCAATCAAGTTGATAATACAAACAATTCGGCTGGCTTGACATCTAAGCATTACATTGGATTATTGCCGAAAAGGCGGCGCTCTTCTTTTCTTGAATCTTGACATTGCGATAAGAATTTATCTCGCGATACTGATAGACAAGTCGGCTGGAACACCGCTTTCGGAGTGTTTCGCGATGTCGGTTGTCTTGCAATATTGGCATTTTATATTTTAAATTTATTAATAGTTCGAGACAAGTCGGCTGGAACACCGCTTTCGGAGTGTTTCGCGATGTCGGTTGTCTTGCAATATTGGCATTTTATATTTAAAATAGATTAAGAGTTTGAGACAAGTCGGCTGGAACACCGCTTTCGGAGTGTTTCGCGATGTCGGTTGTCTTGCAATATTGGCATTTTATATCTGATATTTATTAATAGTTTAAGACAAGTCGGCTGGAACACCACTTTCGGAGTGTTTCGCGATGTCGGTTGTCCTGCAATATTGGCATTTATTAATAATTTAAGACAAGTCGGCTGGAACACCGCTTTCGGAGTGTTTCGCGATGTCGGTTGTCTTGCAATATTGGCATTTTATATTTAAAATTTACGGATCGTTTAAGACAAGTCGGCTGAAGCACCACGTTCGGAGTGTTTTCGCAATGTCGGTTGTCTTGCAATATTAGCATTTTATGTTTAAAGTAGATTGATAATTTAAGACAAGTCGGCTGGAGCACCGCTTTCGGAGTGTTTCGCAATGTCGGTTGTCTTGCAATATCGAAATATTGTATTTGAAATACATGATTCGGCTTGAGACATTACGTCTCGTTAGTCAACTTATCTTATGAAAGCCTTGCATTTTTACAATTCATTTTCGCATTACTTATTGTCTTACTTTACTGTTTCAGAATAATGATCAGCCTAAAGGTTCTCCGGGCGGAGCATCTCGTCAGTTGATCGAGAGAAGAACTTATTGAGCATCACGACCAGCATTTACAATTTTATATTATACTTTTATTTATTTCTTATTCCAAATATTATTATAGTTTATTGGCAGTTGCTCGCTTACCGTTTGTTAAGTCTTTACAGAATTTTGGCAATACCGCAGTAGCATTTGGAGCATAACGTGGAACTTTTTCTTAGCAGTGAACTGGGGCAATCGTTGATATGAGCTAGGCTCGTCAACGAGGATCTGAAGAATCGCACTCGAACAAGCAAGTTTTACCTAATCTTTCATTTCAGATTAGGCGTCAGTTTGAATTCTTTCCTTTTCGTGCGTCAATCGTACGAGTTTTCATGTCTAAGTGTTGTCGAACTACATATGGCCTGATTCTCTTTCAGCCCGAGATATGTAGGCAACTCAGAAACCGGAGTTCGGCCATGTCCGTAAGCCTCGTCTTTTGATCCTTGGAAATCAAAAGTCTTGGTTTTATCGGGACAAAATTGGTTTCTAGTCAACTTCTTTACCCTAAAAACTCTTTCATCCTTTTCCGGGTAAAGAGGGGCAGCTGTTGACACCCAATTTCGTCCCGAGATTTAATTAGCAGCTAAATTATTTAAATGAGAATCAAATATGAAAATAAAATTAAAATGAGGTTTAGATAATTAAAATTATTTGAATTGAGTTAATTAATTAAATTTAATTAAAGTAAATTAATCATTTTCAAAAGAAGGTTAAAATTACAAAGCATATCCTAAATTCTACCCTACCCCGCGCAACCCTCCGTTTTCTTTAATTTATCATAAAAGAAGGCTAAAATCGCAAAACACAACTTAAAATCCTATCCACCCTTGCAATTACCTCAATTCCTTTAATTTTACCCAAAAGAGGCTATTTTCGTCCCTAGTCTAAAACTCTGGCCCAATCACGCAAATACATATAATACACATATACCCGGCCCAAATCCCCTCACTTCAGAAATCCCATTACACACAACACTCCTCATTTCTCTTAACCCATTTACAGAAAATCCCTTACCCAGGACCCGAATTCCCATTTCGACCCGCGACAAAACCCAGATTCCCATCAAAAACCAACCCAAACGCGGTCTTCTTCTCCGTACAGAAGTTGTGCTGGACGAATACTAGTGTTCCAGCCGTATCATTCTCGAAGTTTCTCAGCTATTTCCCCAACGGATATTTCCTTAAGAGATAAGGAGAGGAATTGTACCATTTTTTACAGGGATGGACGATTCTCACCCTTATCTTGAGGGTGAAATGTCTATTTTGGGTAAAATTTGAATTTCAATATCAGCAATCCAAAACCCTAAAGCTGAGGTATATATATCCTGATCTAGTTCATTTTTAGGGGGTTCGGATTTTAACACATAAAAAAAACGGCAGCATTTATATATACTTTCAGATTTTTCTTAGTTGAAAAAATATACTCATTGTGTTTTTAGTTTCTGTTTTCGGAGTCGAACGTCGCTTTCAGTTTGTGTCGTCATTTCTCCTTTCTAGTCGTCGACCTTGTTCGAGTCGACGACCTCGCTCGAGTCGCTTTTGTGTTGATTCACATTCTTCGGATCGACGCCCTTGTCCGCTGCTCGAAAAACGGTAATAACCTCATTTCGTCTTGATTTAAATCGTTTATGTGTCGTTATTAAATCGAAACTGATATACATATTTGTGCTGTTATGCTTGAAACATGTAGGAAGAAGTTTACATTTTTTTTGTGTTGCTATGCTTCTAAGTTTAACTAGTTTGTTTCCTTAGATCAAAACAGTAAGTAAAACCAGTTCCTTCAGGTTTGATTCCTTTGCCGATGGTAATTTTTCTCTGGTCTTGAGTTGTTCATCTAGCTTGGCGTATGAGTGAGGCAGTGAGTTGAGAGAGTGTGTATGAGCTTGTTTCTGTGGTAGAAGAGGCATGTTTGGTGTGTTTGTATGCAGAGGTGTTTTGTTAGTTGTGTGCAAGGATGTCTATGGGTCTATGCTTCTTTGTTTGGTTAATGAAAGAAGGGCTATTTTTGTCTGCTTAGGTTGGAGTTTGGCCAGGGGTGGTCTGTTATGGAGGCTGTGAGAGCAGGGAGTAGTGCTTTGGTCTGTGAGAGTGAGGGAGTGGTCTGTTCATGATTAGGAGCAGCAGCTGAGTAGTGCTTTGGTCTGTGAGAGTGAGGGAGTGGTCTGTTCATGATCAGGAGAGGAAGTGTGAGGGAGTCTGGGATGTCGCAGGTTCTGGTTGTATGGTAGCTCAGGGGTCTTAGAGAAGCAGGAAGTGTGAGAGGCTGCTGCTCCTTTAGGCAGTGAGGCCTAGGATCTGGTTCAGGGTTTGCCAGTGAGGGGGTTCAGGTGATGTTTGGGTAAGCTGAGGGAGCTGCAGGCAGGGGAAGTTTGTCCCTGATTCTGTTTGAAAAGTGTAGGGTCTGTTGGTTTCAGAGGAACTAGGGTGATTTGCAGGTTATCTGCAGTGGTCTTAAGATGAAACTAGAGGTTGTAAAAAAATATGAAATGGGTGCAGAGTTGGTTCTTGGGAATAGGTGCTAGGAGGGTCAGTTTCTGTGAGTATGTGTGTGAAGAGTTCTAGTTGTTGCAGGGAATTCAGGCTAGTAGTATAAGAGTTCAGGTGTTGTGTCTCTAAAGTGCATTTGGAGTTTAAATGTTGCCTTGCAATTCATTCTATTTCAGTTAGTTACTTTCTTTTGTTTCTTCCAATATTTTTTTCTTAAGCTTCCTAGCATGTTGTGAAGTCAAGTTGTCCAGTTTCCTTTTCATTGTCGATCCGGCGAGTTTTCAGCCTTAATGAACCTTGTCTAGTCATTTTAATGAATCCTTCCGGGTTAGAATTCTGGTAGTTCTTCAAGCAGGCAATAATAGTGTGTTATCTTTTCAAGCCATTATAGGATAGGGAACTTATTCTGTTAGAATGTGTAATCCTTGAAACTAGAGTGTCATTATAGACAAGTCAATGAATCTTCAATGCGCGGTTTGATAAATAGAACTTTGGTTCAGCCCTTGTCCATTTAGATTCGACTCTAGTTTGCTCTTAACTATCGCAATTATTGATCTTTCAATTAAAAAATGACCTCTTTCAAAGGTTTGGCCTCTGTTATTTATAACAAATCGGAATTACATTAGTTTAGAATCTGAATTAGGTGATCCTAATAGCACATACTTATAAAAGAAGGTGAATTTGAGCATCCTGTTGTGAAGTCTTTTGTCTTCTTTGGCCCTAATGACAATTTCATCAGTAAAGTATGATCGTTTAGGTGGTGTAATAGAATGAATATCAAGTAATACAAACCTGTTGCCATTTTTTTATCTATCTATGTTTCTTTGTATTTTAACTCAATTGTGTGAATGTACTCTTGACTATTGTAGTGAATTTTTAATATTGGCAGCCGCTTTCCGTTGACCTTTCATCTTGCTTAATTGCTCTATTTAATTCTCTTCCTTATCTCTTCTTTTTTTTTTGGGCATGTAAACTCTGGGGACGAGTTTGAGTTAAAACTCACGAATTGGGACGGCTTGCATTTGGAAGTTACTTGAATCGCTCCGCATTTTCGGGACTTGATATCCCCGAAAATGTAAAACAAAAGAAAATTGAATAAATGAAAAAGCCTTGTGAAATACAGGGCTCGACTTGAGTTCGCTACCCCGGGTTCTACTTTCTAAAACTCCTTCTCTCCCGTCCCTTCTAGAAAGCATGTTTTAGGACTTTTTGTATGATTAGAAGCCTGGTAGGTTAGCCGCTTTAATTGAAATCGTTATTTTGTTGTTTGTCTAAGATCGTTTATAAATTGCATATCCCGTCTCTTTGGGACTCGCCAACTAATTTAAGATAGTAGAAACTTTAGTTAATTATTGAGTGCAAAAGAAATGAAAATTAAAATTGTACCTATTTATTCGCTATTTATATCTAAGATAATTATTTATACACTTATTTATTTATTTATTTATCTATTAATTAAATTAATCAAATAGCATTTATTATTAACTTATTTGTTTAATTTCAATTAATCCTTTATCTGCCCAATCAATCATAATTATTTATTTACTTATTATTTATTTATTTGTTTATTAAATTATTTAAGTGGTATTTATTTATTATTTTATTTCTTTATCCTATTTATTTAATTAACTAATTAAGTCTAATTAATTATTTATTTCTTTAATCAATTATATTTATTTATTCAACTAGTTAGTTATTATTCATCCCTTATCCAATTGAAATCATATACATATTTATTTATCTAATTAAGTTATTTATCTATTTATTTATTTATCTAATTAATTAATCAATCAATTATTATTCTTATTCAATCATTTGTTAATTTTATTTATTTAATTTTAATTAGCCCTTATTTATTTAGTCAATCAATCAACCCTCATCTCATTATTCATTTAAACAATCTTAAGTTTCGTTCAAATATTGTCATAATCAATTTTATCTTCCCTATATTATTCATTACCTATTTATTTTATCTAAAATTTATCCCAAATTAAATTTCGAGTAAAATTCGTGAAAATCGCCGGATTAACCGCCTTTGGCGGATTTTCGAAAGTGCTCCCGTAATAAGGACCTTCTTTCGAATTTAACAGAACCACTTACCTAAGAATCTCTGAATTTAATTTAATTTCTTTTAAATAAAAGTTAAATTGCACTCCTTAGTTAACTTAGGTTCCTAATAATCCTTAAATTAGGTGGCGACTCCAAAGAAACCCTTTGGAATCCCACTTTGTTGAAATATTCCGAAACCTATCCTTTTCTAAAGAAAGGGTAATTTTTGGGGTTCAACAGTATTTAAATCAATGGAAAAATATATGAGTTTCCATAACACTTACAAATGCGGTAAACCAATTTGTAAAATGATCACTGACTGCATTTGGACCAAATTCAGCAACAAAGTGACTGCGTTATGCAACGAAGAAATTTACATTAGAAAGAATACTTATGTTAGTCACAATTTAGTGGGTACCATTAAAATAAAACATACTTGTAATAAGGCGTGACTTCGGGACAGTTCAACAACACATGTGTTGTAGCTGCTTTCCTGTCTGTTTCAGTGAACTGGTATTTTCTGGATGATAATGTACTTCCCCTCCCTGGTTGATTGAATATAGAGAATGCTGGGTAATGGGGATCATTATTATCTCCCACATCATGTCGATCTGGCCTTGTGCGCATACATGGAACATCCTTGTCGAAGTAGTATGAGCAAAAATGTGAAGTTTCTCTAGCCAAATATGCCTCGCATATTGACCCCTCGATTTGGCCTCTGTTATTCACATCCCGCTTACACTTACCAATACGAGTTTTCGGGTTATGTGGACCATGTATTATACAATTCAAAAAAAGATATGGACTGGTCATGCACATTCGGGGAGGCAGGTTGTATGGTGTGACAAATACGGGCCAACAAGAATATGGCGTAGACGAGACATCAAAAGGGGTGAAGCCATCGGAACACAGACCCAACCTTACAATCCTCGGCTCTCTAGCAAATGACGGATACACTTGATCAAAGTGTTTCCATGCCTCACCATCTGAAGGGTGTGATAGAATACCCGCCTGCCTGGTCCGCTCATGATGCCACCTCATGTGAGGAGCAGAACTCATCGAATCATACAACCTCATTAACCTGGGTATAAGCGGCAATTAATGCATCCACTTAACAGGTTTCGGCTTCTTTTTTTGATTTTTCTCGGGCTTGTATCGAGGCTCCTCACAAAATCTACATTGCACGAGCTCTGCATCATCCTTGTAATATAACATGCAACCATTAACACAACAATAAATCTTATGAGAAGTAAGGCCTAATTAGGAAACCAACTTCTTAGTGAAGTAATAAGAAGTTGGTAAGTCCATGTTAGTCGGCTTTAGTTCATTCATAAGGCCTATGATGGAATCCATGGCAGCTTGAGAAATACTATAATCTGATTTGATACTTTGCAATCTGACAGCAACAGACAACTTGGAATGTACCGAGCCCTCATGGAATGGACGACTTGCTTCCTCCAACATTTTATAGAATTCACTTGCCTCGGCATTGAGAATGTGCTCAGTGTTAGGCTGTGATGTACCTGGCTGCATGGGATCATTATCCGGGTACATACCAAAAGCATCATGAACCATATCATCCATTCTATAATCATTACGGTCTGGTTCCAAAACCGGAGAACTACTAGTGCCATGAATATTTTGAAGCATTTGAATGTGCCCCTGCAAATCCCAGGGCTCTCCATGATAACGCCAAATATAGTAATCTGGCATAAACCCCTTATCTAACAGATGCAGTTGTACGGTCGTTATATCTTGGAGGCTGCAGCATTTGCACTTTATGCAGGGGCACTTAATTGTACCACGCCTTATAAAAGGTTCGGTTGTTTTTGCTAAAGCAACAAATTCCTGAAGACCCTCTTCAAATTCAGGCCTTATCCCCCGCCGACCGGGGAAAAGTCTATTGTCCATCCACAAACGACGTGCATTAAAGTCCATATCTACACAAAAATTGCCAAATTGAGAACAATCTAATAGGTACGATTTTTAATAATCCTAGCCTTTTTTGAATATCCATTGGTCCGTTTGAATTCCATATTAATTACTATTAGCAATGCAATACAAAACGCATACAATTTATCCGGTTTAGGCATAAAATGTTCCAAACATGAACAATCCAAACAACAATACCAAAACCCTAACTTTAAATGCATAGCAAGTATCCCAAATACCACAACCCATGACAAGGCATCAACACATTGCAAACAACTCTACCAAACAATTCCAACAAATCACAACAATTACCATAATTAATCCCAAACATCACAACCCTATATTTAAAGTTCATCAACCCAAAACAACTTACTCGACATCACATTATATAGAATAAACCAATTATAACTAACAACTAACATGTAAACAACATATAGGCCGAATTATTTAAAAATATATATATATATTCGGATTATAAAAAAAAAATTACCTCAACTTTGTTTGGGATCCAATCGCATGTAACTATGATTCACCAATGTGCTATCCACTCAATAACTACAAAAAAAAAAGTGAATTAAAAAGTCATTATTTGAGTTTTTTAAAAAATAACAAAAATTACTAAAAAATGAAATTTACCGTGAATTAGTAGGTGTAGATTGTGTTAGATGTTATGTTGGAGATTATAGATTAGTAATTTAAAGTTATATGGGGTATGTAATGGCGGATAGTTGGTTATGGGGTGGGGGGGGGGGGGGTTCGGTTTTTAGGGATTGTTTTTGATTTGGGAAATTTGAAATGGGTGAGGAAGGGCTACTGCCCCGTTTTCTTATTTGGATTGGCGACCGCCTGTGCGACTGCTTTTCGGTCGTATAGGTTTAAAAAAAAAAAATGTCAGCGACTTACGATCGGTCGCCACTTCGACCACGTTTGTTTTTTTTTTTTTTCGTGGTTTGTGCGACGCAAAATCGGTCGTACAACTGCACAGACCGATTTTCGGTCGCACAGTGGTGGTCGGAGATCTCTGTTTTTTAAGTAGTGATATCAAGCCATGAAAAATGCATGAGTAAAAGTTAATGCGTTACAAACAGATTTATGCTTTTACTCGATCCACTTTTTGTTTGTAAAATTTCCAGCCGATTTTTTTAATATTGAAGTATTGTTTATCACTGTTTATTGAACAAGAGAAAGAAGGTAGAATCTTTTGTAATGCTAGGAAAGTTTCTGGGATGTAAGTGAATCCCTATAAATTAGGTAGTGCATATGTATATCTTTCATTTTGGAATGATGGTATATAAAGAGTGAAAAACTTATTGCAATTTTTGTAAATTGAGGAATACTGCTATTTTTTTGAAAAGTGAAACTTCAAATTGTATACTTATGTAATCGTTCCTTTTAATTGACCTAAAAGACATGATTATATAAATGTTTCTCATGCTATCAATAAATAAAACTTCTTCCTTCTTGCTTCACCATCTGACAATTAACACTCATCGTTCATAATTTTCAAATGGCATACGCACTGAGTTTTCATCAATCACAATTCCATTGAGTGGTGTAAGCAAAACTAGCATATCAAAATGTAGAGTTTTCAAGTCCATAAAGAAGTAAAGAACTATAAACTTGATGCTCAGAACTCAGAAGAATTCTACAGTATGAAACATACAAATAGACCAATACATTTTATCATTTTCCGTGTGATGTACCAGAAAAACACTACTTTCAATCTTCAACGAACGAGCTTAAACAGAAGACAATCTAGGAATCCGTGTGTGGCGCAACCTCCTGCAAAAAGTTTCCAAGTAGCCTTTGGTCAAGAACCATGTTGGGCACCTGAAATCATATTTTTGGTTAGCATAAAGTACCATAAACTCATAAACTCGACAAAGGGGATGGAGATTAGTAGGAGATATAGAGCTAATAAGATGATGAGCCTTGCCTTGTTTCCAAAGAAAATTTTGGAGTTGTTTGTTATAGCTTCAATGAATCGCAATTCTAGAAATTCTGGAGTAAGCTTCAGTTTGTTTGCTTCTGCTTCTTTCATTGTTCTGAAAAATCCCAGATATGGTAGTCAGTATACTCTAACTGGTAGAAACTATACTCTTAAGAGAAGGTTCGTATTTCATAACATGTGGTGTCCCGGCTAGCTCAGGCACATATGACTATTCACCAGGTACCTGGTTCCTCCACCAACAAGCATGGAATTACTCTACCCACCAACGATTAGGTAAACAGGAAGATACTACTAGCACTTTTGTGGCTCGTTGGGAATTGAGCCGGTGATCTTGTATGGTTTTCATCCCACTTTATTGATCGCTAGGTCATAACCTTAGGCTCTCTGCCAGAAACTATAAAAGGAGATAAGTTTAGATCATTCACCGATAGTAGGCTGCATCTGCCAAGCTCTTTTCACGAGCTAGGTACATTGAATTTGCAATTTCCTCTTGCTTCCTTGCACTATCTTTTTCCATCAACTTCTGTTCCATCTGGATCTTACTAACATGAGCATTCCTTTCAGCTTCACTAATAGCTATCTTTCTCTGTGTCTCTGCTTCCTTCTCGGCAACTCTCTGTCTCTCCACTGCAATCAAGACCTGTCAAACATCATTGATGCACGGATAGGTTATCAATCTAGTCACTACGAATCCAAGCTTGATATCTTCATCCAAAACAGCTAACCATGCAATAATGGGACGTCATAAAATACTTTGATCGTCAGTACTCAATAGCTTCCATAATGAATATGATATGTTGAGAGAAGCATCGACTCATTAAAAAGCCCTTTTCTTTTTTTTGTGTGTGTGTGTGTGTGTGTTTTTTTTTTTTTTGGGGGGGGGGGGGGGGGGGGATAGGCAATCCTCATAGCCAGCCCTTTGATGCGTGCACTTTCAAACAGTAAGGCAAAGAAAGGTCTTGAAGTCCTCTCTCAGCACACTAAGTTTGAAATACTCTACCGAGGTTCCTTTTCTTAATTTTTTTTATTTTTCTTTTTCTTTTGGGGAGTGGGGGTGTGGGGTGGGTTGGGGGGGGGGGATGAACATAAATTATGACATCTCAGGTGTGGAAAAAGCGCTTCGATTCAGCCAAAGATAAGGAAAAAAGAGAAGGTAGAGTTCTCCACAAATACCTTGGTGCGCTCTTGTTCCATGTTCTCAAAATTTCGCCTTATGCTCTCTGGAATGCTAGGTTTTGTGATACGAACACTGATAATCTCAATACCTGGAGCATACCGTGTGCAGTCGGCCTGAAGAGCATCTTTCATTTTTTCATCTATCTGAAAACATTTTGGCAGGCAGTCAAAACTCAATAATATTGTTGGCAAAATTAGCTTCATAAAATTTTTTTAGAACCCAGGGGAACAAGATGTAAGTAATCAGTCATATTCCTTGGTTTACAAGGCAATCATGGATTATAAGCATGAAAGTAGAGCTTCTCCAAGTAAGGGATGGATCAATCAACAGCTAAATACCAGAAACTGTTGAAGCACTAGTTAATCCTTTTGCTTGCCAGGGAATCAGCATAAGAGACAAGGTGTGGATGACAATATTACAGGATCGATTGAACAGCACAAACACCAGAAAGAATAAAATAGGCATAATTTTTCAATGAAGTAGTAAAAATAAAATAGGCATAATTGGTAAATGTAAGGACAGAAACTGGCACTCCATCAATCTTTAGAGGACTAGAAGATTCTTACCTGATCAAACATGTCAATATAAACTTGTTGAAGGCTGTGACCACTGCAGAACTGATTGATTTCATGGTGGATCTTGTCATAGATCCATGTATTGTCATAATTGACCCCATAATTCAGTAGAGTATCAAACACGTGATCCTTCCGAAGGCGGTTAACAACCTGAAAGCACATGAAACATATAAGATGCCATATTCCTGCATATAGCATCACCAGTAAGGCAGGTAGCATACTTCAATTTTCTCAAAGTTGATCATCACTCCTCCTTTGGTTCCACAAGGAATATCTCTCACCTGCATTAGCACATGATCCAGAGCCATCAGTCACCCTGTTCTTCATTAGTATTAATATACTAAAAGTTCGCACTAGCTAGAAAATCAGAATCTTAGAGATTTTGAGACGAAGATCCCTAAAAGATACAAAACAAGAAAGAAATATGTTACCAGATCTGTTTGAAGAGTAACTTGAATGGGTTCAAACTGAGTTATAAAGGGCAGTTTCATATGAAAACCTGCACATTCAAATAGACATGTTTGATCAACTCTAGACTTCAAAATAAGAAGATACCCCAGAAAATGCAACTGACCGGGTAGTAAAGCACCAAACGTTACCTGGCTCAGTTATTGTATTTAAAAGGGCACCTCCTCTCCAATAGACTCCAACATGACCTTCCGGTACTTGATGTAAAACGGATAAGCTATTATTTAATGTTGACATAGAAGGAGCCACGACCTGCAAATGAATTTAAGATGTCTCAGCTCTACCTTATTAAAGAAAGATGTTTCATTTCTACAATTCACATCCCAACAGGTAAGTCACCAGTTATTCTACCAAAGTCCAATCACCACGTTAGTCAACAGCATAGATGCAATACAAGTTGAAGATTGTTTATAGAAGCATTAGACTATTGCCGATGTTCCAACATCAAGCAATTGATAAGAGAAATTCCAAGACAAGTATATCTGAAAACAACAACAATTTACCAGACGACTTTGACTTTTTTTGGCAACCAACGACGATCACTAGAGAAATACCACACCTAATCCTTGAACATCTTAACTACACAGAACTTCAATCAAAACTTAGAAGAAGCATTCATGCAGCAAACCTTTATCCTGTTGACAAATGTTGTCTTAGACAACCACTCATTCATAATTACTCAAGATGTGTCCAAAAATTAACGACGCAATGAAGACAACATTCCATTAAGTTGATTATATAAGTAGCTTAAACACTTTGAATACGTTGAATCATAGGAAAGAGTGTCCTCCCTTTGCTCCACTAACTAGCTAGCTAACTCCATTACGTTACTATGAAATCAAGGTGGGTATATGCCAGGGGCATTGCTTATTGCATGTAATGGATCGCACACTCCAATTTCCATTATGTCCAATTTTAAGGGACTAACAATACTGTAGAAGATGGAAGCACGTGTCCATGAATATATGACTGCCCTGACCCTGGGAATCTAACAATCGTAAGCGACATAGGAGGGTCATAAGCCAGACGTGATGAACGACCATTTCTCCTTCTATAAATATTAATCAAAGATACAGTCCCAAAAGTAAACTGAAGTGTCAATTATCTATCCTTACATTTTTAAGTCACAAGAATGACAGGCAAGTTACAGAGTATCAAGCCAATGTGATCTGATATATTCAATGGAACAATCGCTAGAGCTACCACCTCTGCTTAAACTGTTATGCAATGTGGACACGCAGTTCAGTTATAGATTACATTTAATGATGTCCAAAAGTACCTACATATTTATAGTTTTTCCTACAGAAGCTAGAATTTGGCACTCCTTAACCTAGAGCTTTCAGGAAATGAATTGATTGGCCATAAGGTTGTTGCACAAGAGAACTATCATTATGTCTCTACTTTGACCATTTACAAATCTTGCTTTTGTTTAGATACTTTCGGGGATATGACAGCAAATGAACACCAAATATTTTTAAGAATCAAATTGAGTGTTTGTATCTCAGTAGCATTCTGAATATCAGTCATCTACTCTTAACTATCTTTAACCAAAAGAAACACTTCAGCCTAAATGATTATATCCCTAAGATGGTCCTAAATTGGATGGCACTTAAATAGATGGTCCCTTCAAAGTGAAAGGCCTCTCCAAATATGTTAGGAAGCACCATGTTAAACACTTAATATCAGAAGAAATTCACAATAGTTATGGTGTCGAGGCCAACTTGCACGCACCTCGACTATTTCACCAGATACCTGCATTCTCCCATGTATCGAGTAACTCTACCCACCAATGCGTAAGTAAGTGAGGCTGAGCAGAACCCACCAAACTTTTTTTGACCCAACTGGTTCGGATCTCTGATCTCCCATGATCGTTCATTCCACCTTCTTAGACCGTCTTGCCACACCCTTGTGTGCTACACCACTAGTACTTCTACAACTTTTTTTTTCACTTGGGCCGACCTTAGGTGGGCACCCCCTCCTCAAATGGAGGTCCCCAACCTAGACCATGGACCTTCTTGACCACTAGTACTTACTTCTACAACTCCAATATCGAACACTCATACTCTATTGTTTTAAACACTTCAGTCAAAAACAAAAACATCCCAAACAAAGTCTAACATTAGTTTCTTCACATAAGTTAGATAATCCACTTAAACTAAAAAGTCCACTCTAAAAACCAAATAACGGTTCTTAACTGAAAAGGCCACTCTATAGTGGTCAACGCCAATATAAGATCTCACTATCTTAGCATAGGCAAATAACACGGGGTGATTTCTTCCCATCTACCTAAGCTGCATCAGTAGCATCAGTGGGCATGATCATCCAGTAGCTACGCTAGTGAAAGATAGCAGGTATCTGATACAATAGTTAGTTAAGGTGCGTGTAAGCTGGCCCAAATACCACACCAAAACAAATTAATGGTCAGCGCCAACCACTATGCTAAGGGTTATGTGGTATTATTAGCATTGACCACTATTTTATTTATAATTGGTGTCAGGTCAGGTTACACCTCAACCATTCCACTGATTACCTGCTACATACTAAACATGTAGTACTATTTATTTAACACAAAGCATTATGCACAATACAGTTACGCACAATGGAATTACAGACGCGGGATGCTTTGTACACCGGACTGTCCTTACCAAAGCGAAAATGGCGATGAAAGAAACGAGGACGGTGAAAATGGGAGTGAAGTCTCCACCACCACCACCACCACCACCACCGACAGCGGCGGCGCGTGGGGGTTGAGGAGCACCTTGTTGTCTTTGCTGTGAATCCATGCCGGTTTTTTTAAAGATTTCTTAGCTCACACTCTAACTTTATGAGAATTTATCTAAAAAAAGTCCAAATAAATAATTCTCTAATTAATTAATTAAAGTAAACGGAAATAAAATATATAATTTCCACGATCTTTCGTGGCACTAGGAAGTGAATTTTCAGTGAAAATGACACCAGATTAGCCACTCTTAGAGCTACAATTTATGATTTAGCCAGTGAATTTTCAGTAATTTACTGTCTTAAATTAGTGAATATTCTTTTGATAAAATAAAGGATTTCAAACATCCTTAAAGGATGGGATGCGTTATTATAGATAACAAATTTAAATAGGAATGAGAAATAGCTAGTATATCATTGTCACTTCAATTTTTTTTGTTTACGTTTTGGCTGCAAAATATAATTTTTTTTCTATATATTGTTATGTACTTATGTATTGATATTGTATTATTATATATATATCATATATATATTGATATTAATTGAATAAATATTATATATAATATATTAAAATATTATAATATTTATTAAAAATGTACAATATCGACTAAATATGTGCAATATTTATTAAAAATTGCAATAACAGAAATTTATTTATTGAATATACGTATCGATTGCATATGTACTATTTATTTAACTAATATTTTACAGATTAATATTTATTCAAAAAGGAGATAGAGGAGAGAGAGGGGAAAAAAGAGATAGAGGAGAGAGAGGCTGGGAATTAAAAAAAAAAGATAATTACACTAAAAGACAAGCAAAAGACGAAAATTACCAAAAATGGCCCATATTTCCGACTCTTACCCGAGCCGTCACCCTTTTCCTGAAATAGCTGTCTGCCGCAAGTTTATACAAGTTTATACAATTTTATACAAATTTATACACGTGTATAAAATTGTACAAATTTGTATAAGTGTGTATATGCGAGTGAATAAATTTGTATATTAAAGATGTTTATATGATTTTTTACTTTTTTTGTGTATATTTTTATTTTTCTCTCATTGCTACATATTTATATATGTATATTCATGTATAATTTAATTTTTAGAAGGAGATTTGTGTGTATAAACTTGTCCAAAGCAATGATTTAAACGCAATAAATAACATAAATTCAGTAAAATACAAAAAAGTAATGACACCATTGGCGGAGGAAGGTGTTTGCCGGTGGCTTAGTGGCTGGGGAGGGGGAAAATTTGATAGCTAGGGTGTTTTTTTATGAAGGAGTGCTAAAATTTATAATTTTAGGAATGGGTGCTACGCATGAAAAAAAAAATATGGCCTCTTGTTTGTAATTTTTGGTAGTGTCTGCCTATTTTTGAAAATTCCCCTAAAAAAAAGGGGGAGAGAAGAGAGTAACATGTTATAGGGATTAATATCAAATTCCATAAATTAAGGGATTAATAAATAATGTTTAAATATTTATACTAATAAATAAAATCATTAAAAATACCAATAGAAAGTACGAAACGTTAAAATGTGTTTATAAAAGTGAATAATCCTTATCAATGTTAACGTGGGATAAATTTTCCTTTTATTAATATCCCTCGGTCTTTAATTACTCTATGAGCTTTTATCGAGATATTTTGACACCAACTGGCTTAAGTCATTGAAATCGAATCTAGATTAGATTCACAAAGTGTTCAAAGAACCCATAGATGAAGGAAAGGGTACATATTTGACACGATACACAAGTGAATAACATCATAAAATTTATAAAGCCGAAAATATTAAGACATTAATGTATACTTATTATTCTCTATGGCTTTAATTATGAAGGTGGTGATGTTACAATATTTTGTATCTTCTATAATGGCAATTTGCCTAGCAGCTGTAAATTGTAATATGTTCAATTGACCAAAAATATGGATCTCATGATAAACGATTTAAAGCTGTAGGAAGCTAGTTGGGCATGATAGGGTTGGCAGCTAAACAAAACATAAGTTATAAATTAGGCACTCTAATTAATTGCGAATCAAGAAGTTGAGGATCACGAGCCTAATTTAGCAAAGGAAAACCCTACAAAGTAGCTTAGGCCTTAATGTTAATAGGAAAGAGGACACGTTTAAAAATAGTAACTAGTTTTTGCGTACGTATGTTGTACGTGTACCCATATTAATGAGAAATAAACTTTATAAAACTTACATAAATCATATTAAATAATAAAAGTTACATAAATCATGTTAATATAATATGTTTGAGTTATTAAAAAATAAACAAATATTGGAAGCTCAACAATGAAATATTTATCGTATTAAGCTAACTTAATAAATGAAAAAATAAAGACACTCTTACAAAGAAGAAATACAATATGGCCTTAAAAAGCAAGGAATACAAAAAGATCTATTTACTACTAAAATATAATGAAAAAGAGCCAACAAAAATGCAGTCACATAGCATACAATAATTTATTTTATCAAAATAATAATATGTGATGCTTCGATGCTGCAACGATATGCAATTCACTTCCTGAGAATACAAACTTAATTATTTTTCATAGTATATTGTGATTATTCTAAAATATTACATGTGATATGACCTTGGATTTTCTCTCATTTTTCGTATCTTATACGTCACTCTTTTTTTTAAAAGAAAAAATAATAATTCACTCGGTTTTTTCAACTCTAGCTCTCCTTTTTCATCTCTAGAGTAGTCAATTATTTATTCCTCATTTCGTTTGAAGTTTTAAAAACTTCACAAGATGAAACTTAATGTGTGAGCTCGTTTTTATAGGATAGTAACTTCTCAATTCTTTTTTTAAAATTTTTTCAAATATAGATTTGTGACACAATTTTATATATTCACGCTCCTAGGCCATTTGCAACACAATGGTACCAAATTTCATCGAGAGCAAACATTACAAAACCTCCCAATATAGATTTAAAAGCATGAAAAAAATCAACATATGTACATTAACATACCAAGACAACTGATTCAATGAAAATCGAAATAAAAAAATTTATGATTTACTTATCTTTACTTTCTTCAACTCTGCTCTCCCTTCATAAACTGAATCAACATTCTTGAGCATTATCTAACAATACGAATTATTACTTGATAATCTAAGAAAATTATTTTAGAGAAAGACTTGCACGTGCAATAAAGTAAATTTCTTTTTTAACTACTCAAGTAACATGTTTAATTATATAAGATACAACAAAAGAGGAAAATATTGAAGACATAATATTTAAAACACATAAAGATATATAATAACAAAAAGGTAAAAAGAAAAGAACTTTGACTAACAATTGAATAGATCCGTACATGAACCGAAATGTTAGAGCAATGCCAGAATTGCCGCTTATGTTGCTTACCTAAATCAATCTATATTATAATCTATTGATAACAAACATTTGAACAAAATATATTTTAAAAGTACAAGTGTCGCCTAATTAAATATTCAATTATTAGCTCTTTATGTTGTTAGTAGTTACTTAGTCTCCTGTGCAACAATTATATGAGGAGAAATAAGCTTATGGTGGTGGAGTGATGAATACACCTTCTAATTAAAGCAAAACATATTTGATGTTAAATCCGAATTGATCTAGGCACAAAGGAAATAATGAGACGGAAATAAAAGACAATTATTTTTCAAGGAAATACAAAAAAGACAAAAAGAGGAAAAAAAAAAACATAACATGAAATGCAAAGCCCCACATGGCTAAAATTTTCTCCTTAATATGGTTAGGCAAATGTCAAAATCCAATCCTATATATGTCCAAAGTATAGTAACACTATAAATTCACTTGTCACTCTACTTTTTAATATGTCTTCTTTGTATGAGCATTGAGTAAAATATGAAAACTAATGCCACCGTGCAAAGGCTGAGTTAGTTTAAAACAACAAAAGACAAAATGCTAACACTTTTCTCAGCCATAGCAGGTGGTGCTACACCTCAACCAAAACAACTTATCTTTAGACCCAAAATTATAAAATGTTGTACTTCAAGGCCTTTTAAGATATGGGGTGGCACTGAATTTCCAGATTTTCTTCCTAAACAAGTGGAGAATAGCAAAGACTCTTCTACTAGAAAGTTGGCTTCAAGAATTGAAAGAGTACCTGTATGTTTTCTTTCCCCTCTTTATTTGGATTTCTTTATCTTTTTGCATGTGTTTCCATTTTCTAAGTGCATGAAGGACTAGGAATCAAATGGGTACTTTTTTGTGAAATGTGGTTATGTGGTAGTGGGTAAATATTTGGTCGTTTGGACAAATATTAATACATTTGTGGAGAATTTGCAGCATTTTAGTGATTAGAGTCTAATTAATATCAGTAGTATAAGACATGCATAAAGCAATGGAATCTTTGGAGCAATGCTAAAGACTCAGACTTGTTAGATATTACGGAGGTTCGGTGAGCACCATGCCGAATCTCTCTACCATTTTCTTCTCTTCCATACGTGTCATGAGTTTAAATCATGAAATGATGTTTGTATCAAGATAGGTTGCCTACGTTACACTCTTTTGGATGTGTAACCCTTCTATTCACGGATCCTACGTGATTTCGAATACTACGTGCACCGAGTTGTCCCTTGTAAGACAGGCATGCCATTTCCCTTATAAGACATGCATTAAGCATGCAGGCTGTAATGGCAGCTACATTGGTTAATTTGATGTCTGGATATGGTTTTGATTACAAAGGAGAACTCTCTTTTTAGGAAAAAAAAAAGTATCTTCTTACGGACTACTTTATTTGTTTTTATTTATAAGTCACAGTTTGACTAAGCATAAAATTTTAGAAAGAAATGAAAATATTTTAATTGTTTAAAATTTAAAATAAACAATAGAGATCTGTGTGGTTGAGGAGCACCTAGTTGTCTTTGCTGTGAATCCATGGCGGTTTTTTTTCTTTAATTTCTTAGCGCACACTCTATATATAAGTTTTTCTTTTTATGTTAAAGTAAACGAAATTAATTAATACTCCCTCCGGTCCACTTTATATGATTTTTTGGTATTTTTTTCTTAGGTCCAAAATATTTGATTTTTTTCAAAAATCAAAATGATATTTGTTATGACTTTCCAAAGTTACCCTTGTTAATAAATTAAACACATAAAACTCTCACAATTTTTTATGAGTAAATTTTAAGATAGATGAAGGTTAGTTTAGTAAATGACATTTTTAATTAATGCTAAAAGATAGATTCTTTGGTCTATGTGAAAACAATCAAAAAATCAAATAATATGGACCGGATGGAGTAAATTAAAGTTTAGATAAAAGACTTCGGGCCTTGGAAGGCGTGCCTTGACATTTAAAGTCCCATACTCACTTTCAATGATCTTGGGGAAGTGCCACTTTATGGCTCGCCTTTACCGTTGTGGTCATTTTTTAAAATTTAGTATATTTTAGCTATTTTTTGAACTTCATATTTTGGGGTTGAACTGTAGCTCCCGTTTGGACATGATTTGGGATTTGAGATTTGGAACTTGGGAAATTGAAATTTTGTTTGGACATACATTTTATTTGAAACAAAATTTGAAGTTTGTGAGGGGATTTCCCAAAAAATACCGCAAAAACACCCCCAAAAATTATGAACATACGCTAGCTTAGACTTCGTGGGTTAAACTTCAAATCTTCAGGTATGAAGTTCAACTTCGCATCTTCAGGTCTTAACTTTAGACTTTCTATGCCTAAACTTCACACTTGTGGGCTGAACTCAAACCTTCAGACATGAAGTTCAACCTCAGACTTTCTTGAAAGTATGAAGTTCAGCCTTCAAGGACTGAAGTTCAAAAGACCTGTTTTAACATTTTTGGACCCCATAAAAAAATTCTTTATTTTTAGCTCCAATGTTAAATTTTTTAAAAAGATTCCTACCGATCGCTAGACTTTACTAGCAGTCGAATCTAATGATCATGAGGAGTTTTTCTTTTTAACTTACCACAAATAGTTGAACAAAATGTTTCCCAAAAGTACCATTGTCACCAAATTAAATCTTCAATTATTAGCTCTTTATCGTTGCTAGTTGTAATTTTCATTCTCCTTTAGGATCTCATGGAGTGGTGAATACTCTCTTATCTTTAAGCCACGCAGTTTGAGTCATGAGAATTTGCCCGACTTTGGTAGGAAGAATTTTATTCCCTAAATAGAATGTTTCGACCGAATTAATCGAGGTACAAAATGAATAATAAGACGGAAAAAAATCAGGGAAATTCGAAAAATATAAAAAAAGGAAAAAAACATAAAAGTTGGCCAAATGTCAACATCCAATCCTATACACAACTAGTGTCACACCATAAATTCACTTGCTAACTCTTCATTATTCTAATGTAGTACTACTTCTTTATGTTAGCATTGAGTTAGAGCTATAAAAGGTCAAAAACCAGTGCCAAACGTGCAAAGCTGAGTTACTTTAAAACAACAAAAAGACAAAATGCTCACACTTTTCTCAGCCATAGCCAGTGGTGCTACACCTCCACCAAAACAAATTATCTTTAGACCCAAAATTATAAAATGTTGCACTTTAAGGCCTTTTAAGATATGGGGTGGCACTGAATTTCCAGATTTTCTTCCTAAACAAGTGGAGAATAGCAAAGACTCTTTTGCTAGAAAGTTGGCTTCAAGAATTGAAAGAGTACCTGTATGTTTTCTTTTCCCTCTTTATTTGGATTTCTTTATCTTTTTGCATGTGCTTCCATTTTCTAAGTGCATGAAGGACTAGGAGAATTTGCAGCATTTTAGTGATTAAAGTATAGTATCAGTAGTATAAGACATGTATAAAGGGATGGAGTCTTGGACCAATGGTAAAAATTGTCTTTATGTGACCTATGTGTCATGAGTTCAAACTATGGAATAATGCTTGTATCAAGGTAGGTTGCCGACCTTATACTCTTTTAGGTGTGCAACCCTTCCACGGACCTATATGATCTCGAATAATACTACGTGCATCGAATTGCCCTCGGTAAAACAGGCATGCCATTGCCCTTTATAAGACATGCAGGCTGTAATGGCAGCTACATTGGTTTATTTGATGTCTCTTTTGGATGGTGGATATGGTTTTGATTACAAAGAAGAACTCTCTTTTTATTAAAAAAAATTGTATCGTCTTATTTTATTTTGTTTCTATTTATAAGTCATAATTTGACTGAGCACAAAATTTCAGAAGCACCTAGTTGTCTTTGCTATTTTTAAACCGCTGTTTTTTTCTTCTTTAATTTCTTAGCGCACACTCTAAATATAAGTTTTTCTTTTTATATTAAAGTAAACGAAATTAATTAATAAATTAAAGTTTAGATAAAGATTTCGGGCCTTGGAAGGTGTGCCTTGACATTTAAAGTCCCATAAGAGGGAAGCTCTCCACTTTATGGCTCGCCTTTATTGTTGAAGTCATTCTTTAAAATTTATATTTTAGCTATTTTCTGAACTTCATATTTTGGAGTTGAACTTTAGACTTTGTGGGTTAAACTTCAAATCTTCATGTATGAAGTTCAACCTCACATTTTCAAGTCTTAACTTTAGACCTTCTATGCCTAAACTTCAGACTTGTGGGCTGAACTCAACCCTTCAGACATGAAGTTCAACCTCAGACGTTGAAGGTCTCTTGAAGGCATGAAGTTCAGCCTTGGACCTCAGACGTTGAAGGTCTCTTGAAGGCATGAAGTTCAGCTTCCAAAGACTGAAGTTTGAAAGAGTGATTAAAAACTAAATATTTTTTGAAAAGTGGCTAAAACTAATTTGGGAGAGAAAAGTAGCTTCATGACAAAAAATTTCGATATTTCGTGGTATATGGAAGGGAATTTTCAGGGAAAATGACACCGGATTGGCCACTCTTAGAGCCACAATTTAAGATTTAGCCAGTTGTCTGCAATGCATTTTTAGGGGTAGTTTTGATGAATAATCACTTCTTTAAAGTGTTGATAATTGCAGTTTGCAAAGGTTTAGAATAATCATCATAGCGACTGGATGAAGTATTGTGTTTGAAGTAAAACAAATCCAAATTTCATGAAAAGAAGTCCAGAGAATTCCATCAACTTTTCCTAAAATTCAGTATTTTTTAATTTAAACTTTAATATTTTATCTTGACAATTTAAACTAAAATCCAAAAATAATTACTAAGTTTGAGTGGCTAAAGCAATTCATCTATTAGATTTAGAGCTAAAAAAAATTGCTACCTAGCCCAAATTTTACTATTTAACGCCACAAGACCACAACTTAAAAAGTGGACAAATTATCCAAAGAACCTTTTGATGAACTGTAAAAAAGGTGAAATACATTAAAAAAAAATTCACCGGGTGCCCTCATTAAAGAAGTGGTTTGCTAGATTGTCCGCGTTTAACAATATTTTAGCAAAATATTTTTATATTGGCTCGGGGTCAAGACTTCAAGGCACAAATTTACAAGTGTTGCCTTTTAAGCAAGAGGTCAAGGGCAAGTGTTGTCGTGCCCAAGTCATATGAGGAGAATGCAGGAAGAGATTGGAAGGAACAAGTGTTATGACCAAGTGCCGGCAATTGTTTTCTTTTGCCAATACTTCAAGGGGTAAATGTTGGTAAATAGAGAAGGGACGAGTGTTTTCATCCAATTTTTTTTTAATTGGGATATTTTTGCAAAATTTATTAAGTGCGGCAAATAGACAAATCATTAATTATGATGTCATGTTTCTGCAAAAAGGCCCCAGGCCCCGTACATTTGACACGAAACACAAGTGGATGACGTCAGAACATTTACAAAGGGTGAAATTATTAAGACATTAATATATTACTTACTCTTCATGGCTTTATGAAAGTGGTAATATTATCAATTGTGAAATGTAGCAATTGTAATGGAGGCTCTTCATGGCTAACATTAATATTTTCTTCATTAATGGTTAAGAAAAAGACAGAGACTTTTGTAATTTGTGGTTTAAAATAAATTATGAAAATTTAAGTGGTGGTAAATCATCTCATAAAGTAAAATTATCATTAAATCTAGAAAGTAGTCATTCTTTTTTTAACAAACTAAAAAGGAAATATGATCATTCATATTGGGACGATGGAGTAAGTAGTTTGTATTTGACCAACACATTTAAAAGTAAATTTTTATTTTTTATATTTGATAAGCATATTGTGTTTCACCAATCTTTCAAAATATACTTCTTATTGTAAATTACAAAAAAAATATTCATTTAAAATATGAATTAATTAAAATAGGAAAAATAATTTTTAGTATGTGAAAGACTTTTATAAAATTATCATTCTTATTTAACTAAAATATATATTTTATGTGAAAATTGAAGTTAAAATTTATAATCAACATCATATATAGTTAAATCAAAGAGATAATATTTTATTGTTTATTTTGTTATAGTTGCATACTTTTGACTTAGATAATTTGATATATCAAGCTACGTCATTCAAAATAAATTAAAAGTTCATCCAAATTATTCTCAAACATCACTATATCTTTAAATTTCACTACAAAAGTAGGTAGAGATACTTATACATGAGAAGTACGATAAAATAAAAACAGAAATTGTAGTTATACCGGGAGAGAGATATGAGTATAAATTAACGAGGGGTAATTTGATAAATATTAATTTTTTGCTAAAGTATTTTTTGTTTGAAAACTTAATTTTTTGGAGTTCTCTTTAGAAATTGGGAGATTTACAAAAGTAGAATATTCTCTGACCTTACTAGCAATTAGATTTGACGATCACGAGGTAACTTATGGCAGTTGAGACTAAAAATTAAATAGACTCTTACAAGGATCAAAATTGTTGGAACGGCACCAGAAGTCGCTCATATTGCTACCTAAAACAATCTCTACATTATAATCCCCTGATAACAAACAATTGAATCAAATATTCCTTGAAATTACTAGTGTCACGAAATTAAAATTTCAATTATTAGCTCTTTACCATGGCTAGCAATAATTTTTATTCTCCATTGCCGCAATTATATAAGGGGAACCACCATAGATTATGGTGGAGTGATGAATACTCTTTCAATCTTTAAGTTGAGAAGTTCAAACCATGAGTATTTAGTTCTTGAAATAGAATATTTCGACGCTAATCTGAATTAGTCGAGACAGATAGTGTGAGGCGTGTACGACCACGTGGCTGAAATTTTCTTATTATTGTTGGGCAAATGTCAATATCCAATCCTATACTCAAAGTAGCAACACCATAAATTCACTTTACTAGTTGCTACTCTTCATTCTAATGTACTCTTCTATGTGAGGCATTGAGTTATTAACCATAAAAAACAGTGCCACCGTGCAAAGGCTGAACAAAAAAAAGACAAATGCTAACAGTACTTTCAGTCTCAGCCATAGCCGGTGGTGCTAGCATTCCTCCACCAAAACAACTTATCTTTAGACCCAAAATTAACAAAGGTTGCACTTTTAGACCCAAAACTACAAAATGTTGCACTTTTAAGCCTTTTAAGATATGGGGTAGTCTTGAATTTCCAGATTTTCTTCCTAAACAAGTGGATAATATTAAAGACTCTTCTGCTCGAAAGTTGGCTTCAAGAATTCAAAGATTACCAGTATGTTTTTTTTTTTTCCTATGTGTTCCCATTTTAGAATTGCATGTAGGACTAGGAATCAAATGTGGCAAAAATATGTATTTTTTGTGTGAAATGGGGTTATGTGCTAGTGTTTCTTGACCCGAGAGTCTATCGGAAACAGCTCTCTACCTTATTCAAGATAGGGGTAAGGTTTGCGTACGTCTCACCCTCCTCATATCCCACTTGTGATATAACACTGGATATGTTGTCGTTGTTGTTGTATTGGATTTCTGTAACTTTTTCTATGTGTTCCCATTTTAAAAGTGCTTGAAGGACTAGGAATCAAATGGGGCAAAAATTTGTATTTTTATGAAATGGGGTTATGTGCTAATGGGTAAAGTTATGTTCTAATACATTGCTGGATAAATTGCAGCATTTTAGTGCTTTAGAGTCTAAAATCAGTAGAAAAAGACATGCATTAAGCATGCTGCATGCAGGCTCTTATGGTAGCTACATTGGTTTATTTGATGTCTCTTCATGTGGATGTTGGATATGGATTAGATTTTTTTGATAACCGTGGTGTTCGGGCCAGCTTGTGCTCATCTCGACTAATTCATATGGTACATGCTACCTCCGATTAACACAACTACCGTACTGGAGTGATTTTGTCCACCAAGATTTCGACAGATGGGAAGCAAACCCTTGGTATTTTTTTGCCTCCATTGGGATGTAGGACATGGATTAGATTACAAAAAAAGAACTCTATTTCTTAAAATATCTTCTTAATGTGTAATTGTTTACTAAATCCATCCCATTTTATATGACGGTGTTTGTGATTGGACCCGTAATTGAAGTAGTGAAAGAAAAATATTAAAGTAATGGGTGGAAAGTCAACTTGATAGAGAAAACATTACATCCAAGTTTATAAATTTGAATGGTTTAATGAACTTTATTCTTTAAAGTTGTAAAAGTCTACAGAAATGAAACAGTGTCACACATTTTAGAACATCCTAAAATGGGATGAGAACCATATAGTGGGAAGGAGGGAGTACTCTTTACTTAGTCATGGTTGTTTAGGTACAAACTATAGTAGGGGTGGATCTAGGATTCTAACACACTAGGTACGGCCTACAGCGGGTGAGTCTGCACCCGTTGCAATAGTATACCCTCTGCCATAGAGGTGTCAAGTGTCCACCCATGATCTGCAACTTCATCACTATTTTTGTATGTGTATTTTCTTTTAATCCTACACTCGTATCTGAATTTCTTGCTCTATTGTTTTGAATGAAGTCAATCATTCTCTTTCTTCATAAAGTCCGGTCACTACCTTAATTGATGGTTCAGCTTCATTGCTGGTTAGGTGAACTTATCGCATGGTTGTGTCATGAGTAGTTGTGTGAAGCCAAAAGAACAGACAGAGGCCAATCCCGTGGTTCTTCTCCATGGTTTTGATAGGTATGCCTCAGGCTGAGCTAATAGTTTTGACCATTTTCTCTTGCTGTGTCCTGTTTGTTCATTATACCTTATTGTTCAGCTCATGTTTAGAGTGGAGGTACACACTTCCCTTGCTTGAGGCGGCAGGGTTGGAGACATGGGCAGTTGATATCCTTGGATGGGGTTTCTCTGATTTAGGTATATTGTCTTCTTTTAACTCTCTATTTTCATTTTTCGAAAAGATTTTGTACAAACGACGTGAACACTTGCTCATAGTTTCATCTCTTTTTGTTTCCTCTTCTTAAGAAAGGCTTCCACCGTGTGATGTAGCTTCTAAACGTGATCATCTTTACCAGGTACCTACTGATTCATGAAATATATGTCTTAATCCCCAGTGCATACAAAATGTTGGAATTAGTCTTTTATACACATTCTTATAATTGTATAGTTGCATGCCTGAGTACAGAATTAAGTTCTCATGTTCAATCTTTTCCTAGTAGTGTAGCGTATTACTTAGTATGCAGGGGCACGCACCAGGGTTATACCCCATTCTGCTGTAGTATGAAATCACTGTTATGACTTATGCAGCATTATGAAGGGGCACCCTTCTTCAAGGCACAACCCTACACTAGGAAATAATGGAAGTAATGTTTTTTTTATCTGTTAGAAACCACTATAACAGTAGTATGGGCTGAAGAATTACTCGGACATTGATCTCTGAAACAAGTTTCCATTTTCTAGATTGTAAGTTTCAGTCTCATTTTTCTTTCAGCTATGGTCTACCTACATCAAGAGGCCAATGGTACTAGTCGGACCAAGTCTTGGATCTGCTGTTGCTATTGATTTTTCTGTCAAATATCCAGAAGCTGTAAGTACATTCAGTAACTATACATCCCTTTCCCGTTGTTATGGATTACTTTCTAGTATGAAGAAGGTATCATTTTATGCTTTCTCAAAAGTAGCTTTTACTTTATCAGGTTTATAAGCTGGTTTTAATTGATGCGAGTGTTTATGCGGAAGGTACAGGGCACCTTGCAACCTTACCCAAAGCAGTAGCTTATGCTGGGGTGAGTTCCTGATTAACAACTTGGTTTATTAACAACTTGGCTTCTGATTAGGTAACTCAAAAAGTAAAAATGAGAGGAACTTTTTACCTAATTTTGATGATGATCGATCAACTCAATTGATCTAAGTTTAGCACCTGTTATGCACTCTTTGTCTGCTCTTTCTCTTAATGCTGCAAAACCCCAAATAAATAAATCTAGTATTTTAATTTGTCACCATTCAGTTTCATTTTCTATGGAAAGATCATGTATGTTTCCACAGAATTCTGAGTATCTGTCATCTGTTTTTCTTGTTCTTTCCTCTAATCTGAAAACAAATGTGCTGCAGGTCTACTTGTTGAAAAGTGTCCCGCTTCGCTTATATGCGACATCATTAACTTTCAATGGTCTACCATTAAGTACCTGCATAGACTGGACTAATGTAAGTTCTGACCCTGTGATCTTTGAGAAAACTAAAGGCCGTGGAAAGCAGATGTTCAAAAATGTGCTTCTGGCATGTTTGGATGCTCTTTGTTTTGCACCTTCTGATTATCTGGCTTCCTATCCAGATTGGCCGCTTACATTGTTTATTACCTTGGTGGGAGGACGCGACGGTGAATTTCATGACCAGTGGAGGTTACAATGTCGTTGCTCAGATAAAGAATGTATGTGCAGATTTACTTAATTATCTTACGGTTTTCCTGAATAGACATGCCTGTTGAGACCTTTGCTACTTTTTTTTTTCTTTTTTTGCATAGACTCTGGTATCAAGTAATATTATCTTGTTGTATCTCATAGGCAATGGTTGGATCATGAAGACAAGTAGTAATAAAGATTTTAAATTACTAGATTCATTCTAACATGGTTCCATTTGGGCATGCAGTTGTTGGTCTCTGATACAGAACAACTGGTTGGCCACTGATTTTAATTGTGAAAAATGGAAAAAAAAAAAAAAAGGATCTGCTGTATCGTTCTACCACAGGCCAGACAAGTGGTATACCATAACTTTTAACTGCAAACTCCGACATAAATTCTTGCAGACCTATAAGTTTTAGATGTCACTAAAATAATTTGTGCTATGTAAGACCAAAGTTATCGTAATTATCTCCATCTGAACCTATAGTAGACATTGAGCTGATTGGTTTCACATAACTTCTGATTCTTCTGTTCCATAGCATTGAAGGTGTTTCTAGCTGTATCTCCATTCTCCATGTTGTCTATTCAGTTTCTTCTCGTCCCTGTGAAAATTTCTACAACATTCTCATGCTAGCAGGAGTTTTGTTATACAGGTCAAGCAGAAAACACTAATAATATGGGGTGAAGACGATCAGATTATTGACTACAAGCTCGGAGTGGTACGTTTCTTTCAAGTTTTGAAACAAAGAAATCGGTTGGGTCGCAGCAGCCAAATGCACTTCACATAAGTATTACTAAAGAGTCTATTGACTTTTTTTTATGTTCAGAGATTGCATTGTGAACTGCCAAATGCTATTATACGCCAAATACCAAAATGTGGTCATATCCCGCATGTGGAGAAGCCTGCTGATGTCTCCAGGTTGATTGTGGAATTTGTTCAATCTGATCAATCAAAAAAAGCAAATCCTGCTTCTGTCTCCACCATCCCTGTTCCTGTTTGATTACTGGTACTCGTACGAGTAGAAAGTGAGCATATCCCACATGTGGAGAACTGACTTCCTGATATTACTTAGTAGTGAGGTTAGTTTGCCAGCTTCGTGGTGTACTATGTCGTTCTTTGACCACCATCAGCCTAATCACCTGCATATCAAAGGTGCTTTGGCATCCCGTACAGAGTGCAATATAGCGGTGTAATTAATTGAATACTTTAGCATTCTTGTACATATCTTTTTCAGTTTTTCCTCAATATTCGGGGCTGGATTTATGCCTGGTGAATCATAGTTTGGAGAATTGTCAACTTTTGTTGTAATATATTCTATCTAGAATTATCTCTCTTACCAGAACTTCATGCCAGGAAACCTGGTATTTCAGGAACACTTCGAATTTGCTGTGAATGGTTGAGCTTAGTTGTAATGTGTTATCTTTAGAAAGCTGGAGTTATTCATGATATTAGCTACAAAATCTTAGTTAAGAGATATTGTTAGTCGTACAGCTTGTTAAATGATATGCTGCTAGTCTTGCTTAGGAGGAAGCTTTATTTTTTGCAATAGTGTGTACTAGGTTCTTGATTCCTGGTTCCTAAGCTATGTCTATATTCATAGTTTCAGACTATTTTCGACTTTCTTGGGGTCTGGTTTAAGTTCATGATGTTAAAGAGTATACAGATAGAAGATGTGAAGAGTTGGTGAGGTTAATTATGTTTTATGTCCATTACCAATTACCACTTTGAGCTTATTTGATTAGTGAAATATCGTTATTAGACCAAGGAATATTCAACTATTGTTGATTTGCTGTTAATAGATCCTTGTGCAACAAAAGTACACATAATCATTTTCAAAGGGGGCTCTTCATAAAGTTCAAAGGTTGTGACTGGTTTTTCAGAAGTAGTTCCCAAGTCATTATCCTTTATTATATGATAAGGTCTCATTGAAAGATCTTGTGCATGTGCATTAGAGTCACCGTCCAAGTAAACCAACTTTAAGAAGGTTCTCCTTCTTCTTCTTCTTTTTTTTTTTTTTTCCTGAGCAACCTTGTCCTTTTTTGCCTGCATATGTTTTAAGGTCTAAAGGTTTTGGTTTGAAACTTCTTATAGTTGTAAATGTATTTTAGCACCTCATTGTGGTGTCCTGAGTCTTGACCAACTTGTGCACACGTCTATTTCACCACATAGCTGTTTTCACACTCAAGGCTATGAGAAAAAAATACCAAACATTTTTTTAGGGATTTTTACACTCTATATCCTATAAAACTAAAAGTATTTACCCAACCTATCCATTTATTATTGTATACTTTTGTTGTGCCTTATAGGTGTATACCTTTAAAGTATAGTGCATAATTTATGGTATACAAGTCTGGAGGGACATTTATTACTGTATACCTTTGTTGTGCCTTATAGGTGTATACCTTTATGGTATACTGCATAAACTATGGTATATACAAGTCTGGGTGGGTAGAGTGAGTAAATAATTTAGTGGGTAGGTCGGGTAATATTTGAAAGTAGTGGGTATTGGCTGTAATTATTTTAGATTTTGTGGGTATTTTTGTAAATGTCCCTTTTTTTAAATCTCTACTGGATTTTAAACCTTAGCCACATCTTTTACACTTGGTCCGTCAAAGCTTAGGCAGAAGAGAACTCACCTAATGATCTATTATTTGGTAGGGTTGGGTAAGGTCTGCGTACGTCTCATCCTTTCCGGACCTCATTTGTGAGATAAACTGGGGTATGTTGTTGACCTGCATACCCTAGAATTGACAACTTTAAGAAGTTTCAATCAAGAACTTTTGACCTCATAGATGCATGCAGAAATGGGGTAAAGAAACTGGAAGGAAAACCCTCGTTTAGTTTGTTCTCTTGTGAAAAACCAAGATTCCTTTCACTCTGACACTTGGGATACCTGAGCCTAATTAGTGCATTTCTTTAAGTTGGAATTTCAATTATACTTGCCAACATCCTTTATATACAAACAAGAAGAAAGTATAGAAAACACTAAAGACAATGGACAAGGGAAGAATAAGGGTAATAATCTAATACAGATACATTAAAGGTTAACAGAGTAGGGAGTACTCATTGATAGAACTTTTAAATAAAAAATACAGCCTTAAGTCTCTCTACTCTCTAGATTGTACAAAAAGAGAACTCTAAAAAGAAGAGATCAGATTCTTCTACATTACTACTACAAACTACTACCCCAGATACAGCCACATCTCCACTTCAAAAGGGAATCTAATTCCAACTTTTTCATTTACCAAAAGAGAAAGAAGATGTCCATAAAGAACAAGAAGAAAACAACAGAAAAAAAAAAATGAAACAAAGTCCAAGTGGAAGTGTGTCCAGATGATTCTCCCCTTCTGACCATTAAACATGCTAGCCATACTTTCTTGACAAAATCTGAACCATCCATTATATCCTTCAAACTTTTCCCCTAACCTTCATTCACACTGGCCTCACATTCATCATTTTCTTTAGACTCTCAAGCATAACAAGCTTGTAAACAAAAGGGCTATGGTGAAAAGAACACTGTTTTTATGAAGAGCCCCTGTGCCATTACCATCTGGATTGGTGAAGCCACTTCCTGTTGGTCCTAGCCCAAATGCTGGATTGTTAATACCACCTGTTGTAGTTCCAGTTCCTGCGCCTGTGCCTGTACCTATTCCAGTGCCTGTGCCGGTTCCAGTACCAGTGCCAGTCCCGCCAGTCCCGATCCCTGGGGTTGTGGTTCCTGGTCCAGTAGTTGGGGTTGTGGTACCTCTGGTGTAAACAAGAAAAAATAATAAGTATGAAGAAAGAACAAGATTATCTACCGTCGATCCACACTATATTCAATTAAAAGTTCTATAGAATAATAGTCTGAGTTCACATAGAACACATACTAATTATTATTGAATAGTCTAGAGTAAGCATGTTACATGAATGACAAGAAATGGTGGAAATTGCTTTTAGAAAAAAATATATTATCACGGCTGGAAACAATTGTCAACCTAAGATTTCATCATGACAAGGGAGAAAGTGACAAACACAACACCAATATACAAATTATATCAACATCAGGACAGTTCACATGGGGTGTATAATTATGAAACTAACTCATCTGGTCTGTGCATGTTATTGTCACAGTTAGGACACTAAAAATGACTATTGCTATATTTTTGGCAAAAGATAAAAGAGACAGCACCAACCATGTTTAATTACAATGTAAATGTCACTAGATTAGGAAAAATTCCAACCATTCAGTCAACATACACATCAAGTTTATATCTTGCATTAATAATTCAACTTTTTCTTGCACTATGTCCTTTTTCTACCCAGAGAGAGCAAAGTTTTAACTTCCATATATCACAAGCACCTAATTGGTAGGTGATATTTGTACTGAAATCATGAAAAAGAGGGAAAAAAAAGTTTCCAAGATTAAGAATCTATGACATTTTAAAGGAAAAAAAATGCAGTCGGGTGCACAAAGCATCCCGCGTTAATGCAGAGTCTAGGGAATGGCCGCACCCTAAGGGATATGATGTACACAGCCTAGCCCGCATCAGCGACATATTAAAGGAAAACACTCTCTTTAGGGAAAACTTGCAAGTTGAGGAGATGTTTCACTCAATATTGACCAGAAAAATACAAGATCTAATATATAATAAGAAAACTTCAGAATGCATACCCAGCAGTAGTCTGGTAACATGTAGAAGAAGCAGCTGTTGATTAAAAAACAAGTAAAAGAACGATATCAGTTACTGTAATAGTATAGGTATAGCCTGAAATGAAGAAGAAAAAAAAGTTCTTTTAGGAACTTACCAGAGGCTGGTGGATTTGAACTCAAAGTTGCAGTTCCAGTAAAGTCACAGGTTGCACCAGTTGAAGCTTTCCTCTGATAATAACTGTTTACAGCATAGTTACAGTGATCTTTAATAGTGTTAGGATTATAACAAGCACCATTTTGAAGAATAGCACTACAGTCAGCTCCATTTCCACAAGCATAATCTATACTTTTCTGCAGAGCTGCATCACCTACCCCATCTTTGCACAAACAGTAATTTGCACCACCTAAGAAAGCAAATGAAAGTGCCATCATAAGAAATCAGCTCAAGAAAGGGGAAAAAATCCAACCTTTGAATAAGAAACTCTTGGATACATTGCCAAGAGCAAAATCTGGTGAAACCCCATCACAGTAAACACATAGAAAGTGCAGAAAACAGAGAAATCTTGAAGTGAAAATAGCAATATGCAGCTACATACTTAAGTAGCTTTACAAAAAATAGCCACCACAGATTATACAGTTGATATACACAGATTATACATGAACTACACACAAAAAAAAAATTGTTATGTTTCGTTTAAACGGCATAGCCACTATCCAGATAGTGTAAAAATTCCTTATTTGGTTCTTGATTAACTAATAAGAGCTAAGAAAAGTATTAAAGACTCAATCTTTGATTAAGAAACTCCTGGATACAGTACTAAGAGCAAAAATCTGTTAAAAAGCCATTTCAACAACACAGAGAACATGCAGAAAACAGAGGAATCTCGAAGTAAAAGTAGCAATACGCAAAAACACTAGGTGATTTCTTCTTATTTGTTCAAGCCTCGGTGAACAGATTTACCCGGTACCAATAACTATGCTAGTGGGAGGTAGCAAGTAACCATGGTCCATGGAACCAGTCGAGGTGCTCGTAAGCTAACCAGGACACTACGGTTATCGAAAACAAACTACCAATAAGCAGCTGCATACTTGAAAAACCGGTAAAATACAAGAAAATCATTTAAAGACTCAATCTTTGATAAACAGTACTGAGAGCAAAATCTAATGAAACCCCATTTCAACAACACATAGAAAAAAAGCAAAAAAACAGAGGAATCTTGAAATAAAAGAATCAACAACCAGTTTAAGCTTACTTGAATAACCAGTAAAAGCCAAGAAAACTAATAAAGACAGTACAAAAGTAGCCATAATTGTGCCAAGATAGTATAACTCTTGTTCACTATATATTCAAGAAAGAGTAGTAGAGCTAGTTGTTAAAAAGAAACCACAAAAAGGGTTATATGGGGAAATGGAGGATTATTCTCGAGACAAGAAAAATGGTAAGTGATTGACGGTGGAAGGTGGAGCTCAATGTCTATTTTGGGTGGCTTTTTATATGTATAATTTATGTATTAAGACAGTATATTAGTAGTATAGGGGAATGTGTTTTAGGAAAGTAAGCAGCAAAGCCAAAGCTTTTGTCATAATATTTGACTCTATGTATGTATACTTTGTACTATGTACATGTCAGTAGTTTCAGTTGTTTCTCAAACGGTCATTAACTTTACTCTATGGTTATAATTCTACCTAACTATGGTTGCAATAACTCTCCCAGAAATGCTTTCCATTTTTTCACTATCACATCTTTCTTTAGGGCCTGTTTGGAAAGCCACTGTGTAATTGGATTTGAGTGTAATTGGGTGTAATTACTCAGTTTGGCGTGTTTGGCAGACCAAGTAATTACTTGGTCAGCATGTAATTAAGTGTAATTGAGGCTATGTAATTACACTCTTCAATTCTTAGGGGAGCTGAGAATTGCTGGTAATTACACTGTGTAATTACATGGTTACTTTTTAATTTCTATTATCTTTGTTTTTATTTTAAGTTTATTTTCTTTTTTTATTTGATGAATACAGCAGCAACAAAATATTCGGTGTAATTGGTTTGGAGAGGTTGAAATATATGCAAACCTTACTTTTACCTAGGTGGAGATACCGTTTTCGATAGACCATCAGATTATTAAAAGTGAATGACATCTTTTTATATTTGAGCATAATTAATTTTTAACTTTTTCTTATAATCATTTTTGTTCTATAGGTCACGACTTCAAGTCGATAATTTTGTCGCTAACGATTATAGCAGGTAGGTTGTCCATATAACACCCCCTTTGGGGTGCGGCTATTCTTCGGATCTTGCGTAATAACGAAATATTTATGCACTGAGCAGTCTTTAACTTCGAATTCATACATCATAAGGATCATTATAGGAAGTTTCTGTCAGATAACTTTAAACTTCTCACTTTATTTTTACATAAAATCTTTTGTAATAGCACTGGTTTAAGATCAAAAGTTATAAATGCTTATTAAACCTTTGTGTATAGCTAAATCATACACATAAATTGAAACGAAGTGAAAAGAAATATTTCCGTTGCCAAATAAATGGAGGGTGTCGAGTCATTTTGCATGCTTGTAAGAGAAGAGGCCCCCACGGGTTATCTTTTTTGGTGTGCTGTCACTGTTTTAAGTTTGCATTATGGGTGTCCCTTTGCGTATTCAATAGGGGTACCAGCAAATTTCAGAATCTCCTAAAACTAAAGGGTACGGTCGCTTGGTACAAAAGTGGATAATCCCGAAATTATAATCTCGAGATTAAAATTAGGATTAGAAGTGGATAAATAAACTCATCTCCTATATGAGATTAGGTGATTAGGATAAAAGCTAATCCTCACTTAACTAATCCTCACTTAACTAATCCTAACAATCAAATAAAGGATAACTATTATCTCAAATCTTATTCAAGGATTACAATACTAATCCCTTATACCAAACGATTCCGTAGTATATTATTGACCGTACACGCCTACAAGGTGAGGTGCACTACGGAGTCGTTTAGTTTGAGAAATAAGGGATTATAACATAATTTTGAGATTAGTTTATTTAATGTTTGGTTGGAGGATTTAGATATATTGGATATAACTTATTCCACAATTATGAGATTAATTTATTTCATAGAGGGTGGGATATGTAATCCCAAAATTTAGTCCCACTTTTAGTCTCCTGATAAAGCTTATCACAAATTCATGAAATATTCCACTTTTAATACTCCCTCAAACCAAACAAATTGTAAGAGTACTAATTTGAAATATAAGACCGAGACATCAAAATAATGAAATAGTGCTCAAAACAACTAACAGAAAGTATATAATAATCTGAAAAAAGAAAATTGATTATTTGTTGCAACACAAAAAAAAAAAAAAAAAGTTTTTACATTGTTAATGTACGTAAGTTGAATCCAAAAATGATTTAAGTGACACTCAATCAAATTTTTAACAAAGGAATGACACTTTTTTATATTTGTAAGCTCTTTAACTTTTAAATTTTAATTTTATTCTTTCTTATATAGGATGCTCCTATAGTAAAAAAAAAAAAAATTGGCCTGAAAAATTAAGGTGACAAATCGTCTCGTCTAAACCTGTTTTATTGAGGGCTCACTATCTTGGATGTCAACACCAACTAATTAAGTATACAAATTAACAATCATGAGAAAATGTTTTCATAAAACAAAATATAAACCAAATAGTCTAATCAAACAAAAGCCACGAATTCGTTTTTTGCTTTTCATTAAGTTGAACAATATTGTATCAATAATATTTATTTATAAATATGGTCACATCCATTTTCATAAAAAACCTTATCCATTTCAGAGGTAATTCAGCATTCATTATATTAAAAGACAAATTCTACTTTGTTTAACTTTAGCTTTAATCCTCTTTTAACACATCAACTTGAGACCTAATGAAAGTGATCTTCATTGTATTAGACAAGACATACGATATAAGGTTGTAAAGTGAGCTAATCATTTTTGTCATTTTCTTTTTGAGACAAAATATAAGCAACAAAAAGGCCATATTAATACCAACTCAGATACAGATTTGAAGAAGCTAGACATTCTTGAATAGAATATATGTTATCAAATGAATGAACCCTTTTCGTCAAAGATGAGCAACCTTTAAATAATTGGTAAGTAAAGCAAATACAGTACTAAAATAATACTCCTACTATCAAATTGCAAAGAGAAGAAGGTATTTAGATAACGGAAAATACTTACCCACGCTGAATGTATATACCCAACCAATTAATGCACGTCATTTGTTTACGAATACACTATTATTACTCAACTATAGTTGATTAACATATATTATTCTCCTTTCATTAAATCATTTTACCATAATTAATTATTATGATTAGGTGTATATACCCGGTGTGGGTAAGTTTTTTCCTAGACAACCCCTTTTTGAAATCTTATTAAGCCACCGACTTCTCTCTAATACACTTATTACAAAACTCCTCTTTACATTCTTCTATCTAGTCAAGTTAAAATATGTTTCTCAAACAAAATCTTTTATCTTCCTTTTTGAAAAGAGAATAGAATAAAAATGACTTTGTCAAAAAGATGACATTTAATATGTACTTACTAAATTAATAAATAAGGAGCACTTTATTCTAAGTGTTAGTATTTTTGTGACTTATAAAAGTGTTGTCTTATCATGTAGTAGGAGTATTTCCTTTCTTCTAATTTACAATGGCTTAATAATTTAAAGTGAAAAAACAGTTCACATTTTTATTAATAGTTTCTCTAGCATATTCGATATTAATTCACACTATTGTCAAACGCGGTTGATATATTCCTTGCTTTTAACATACAAAATGGGGGGTTGGGGTGGGGGGGGGGGGACCCCTACCTCCACTAAATCCAGCAAATGACACTCTTAATTATTTGTTACATTACATAATTATAATTAGAGAATCACATTCACATGTCTCATTTATTTTGGACAACTAATTAGAGTGGTTAAATCTTGAGTAATACTACTTCTTTGATGGGTCCAACCACCATTTTAACAAACAATGTTTTAGGTAATCATCACAGCCATGACCATAAATTATTAGTGATGACCATTTTGATCTGATAGTTTAGAGTTTAATTATCCCTAATCCTTGTGGGGTAAGTGTTTTTTTTTTCTTTAAATTATTTGTATAGAAATGAAGATAAAAGGATTAGCCACTTTTGGAAAAGGTGCGAGTACAGAGCACAGGAAAGAGGAGATAAGAAGATGGGGAAGTAATGAAAATTTAACATTCTAGTGTTTCAGCCTTTCAGTTCAAAGAATAATGGAAAATTTTGATGCGTACCCATTTTTTGACGCGCTCAATAAGTTTTATCCACTGTTTTAGAATTAATTGAGAAATAGCCAAAAATTTGTGCGCACACTTACGCTCCATTAGCGTTGTAAAATACCCCAGAGGCCCAGACTAGTCTCGATATTTTATACTGGGACTTTGAACTAACATGTTCAAAGGTCCCATTATTTTGTTATAAGACTGAAGTTTTATATATAAAGTCTCATAACAAAATAATGGAATTTATCCCATAACAAATGTCCCATTTTTTATTATGGGACTGAAGCTTTATATATAATATCTCATAACAAAATACTGGGGCTTTGAACAAAAGTATTTTGTTATGGGACTGAAGCTTTATATATAAAGTCTCATAACAAAATAATGGGGATTTGAAGCCCAACATTTTATTCTGGGTTAGTTTACTGAAGCTTTATATAAAGTCCCATAGTAAAATAAGGGACACTTACAAAAATACCCACAAAACCTAAAATAATTACAGCCACTACCCATTACTTTTAAATATTACCCGACCTACCCACTAAATTATTTACCCACTCTACCCACCCAGACTTGTATACCATAGTTTATACAGTATACCATAAAGGTATATACCTATAAGGCATAACAAAGATATACAGTAATAAATATCCCTTCAGACTTGTATACCATAATTTATGCAGTATACTTTAAAGGTATACACCTATAAGCCATAATTTATGCACTATACTTTAAAGGTATACACATATAAGGCACAACATAGGTATACAATAATAAATGGGTAGGTTGGGTAAATACTTTTAGTTTTATGGGTAATATAATTTGTAATGGGTATGACTTGTAAATACTTTAAATTTTATGGGTATAGAGTGTAAAAATCCCATAAAATATTGGGACTTGTCCGGAGGTGACTATTTCTCAGCGAATTTATTTTTGACAGCTACAAATCAATTAGCGCGCGCCAAACAGGCCCCTACGCGAAATTTTTACAAGAATATTGTAAGATGCTTTCGGGAGAATCGCATAAAAAGGATGATTTGCTGCCACAGCTTATATTTTATCCTCGTTGAAAGAAGTTTTGCTAAAATAGTCTTTGTGCTTCACAATCGAAAGAATGAAAAAAGAAAAGAACAAAAAAGAAAAAAAAGAAAAAAAGGCTATTGGTTGTTGACAAACACTTAAGAAAAACTTAATTGTTCACAAATTTAACCGCATAGACAAATCCTGTTTGCGAACGGGCGAAATGATTCTCCTTCCCGACCAACCATATGATCGTGACAGGATAGTTCAGTCCAGAAGGAGGAAGAAAGACTATGATTTGAATGTGTTACACCTTATGAATGAGGTTGGTCGCAACCTTTGCTTTGTCGACTTGAAAAAGTGATTCACATCTCGTAAGCTAGGCAATCGAGAGTAGTATTGTTCAATTGTTTACCAGTTTAGCCGAGTGAGCTAAACTTGATAATATATTTACTATTTCTATCTTTTAAAAATTTTCACATATTTAATCCTAGATAAATCATGCCATGTTTGTGGTTTGTTCACATCTCCACCATCTCTCATTCTATACGTGTTATGTTATGTTGCCCAACAAAATAAATAATTGTAAAAAAATGGAGTGGAAAGTTTCGTTATAAAACATCAAATTCCCAATGAATTTCTAGAAAGAAGAAGATAAGAAGTGCAGGAAGAAGGAGAAATATGAGGAAGCATATAGTTATATTAGCAAATTTTCTAAAGCAGGAACAAAATATAAAGAGGGGACCTAAACTTGCCCCGCCCTGCCTTCTATCTGCCACACTCCATTGCCATCCCTAAGTATTTCGTGGTGGATCGCTAAGAAATTTTTTGGCGGGTCAAAAACAAAAATGCTTCATGACGGATCGTAGTGGATCATCATAAAGGACTAAAATTTAAGTACTTCTTCAGGATATCGTCACTCTCCAAGGCTAATTTTCCTGTTTGCATCTTCCTTTTGAAGTCCATATAAGTATATTCATTCTTATTAACACAATAATTGAAAATCCCAAATTTTCCTACGAATTTTGTTCAGAGGTCACTTTTGTCACTGCTATTTAGTTTCAGACAATTTTTTTCTTGGTTGTACAAAAGAATCAACTTTTTGAAACTTCAGTCCTTATGGGTTGAATTTCATATCTGAAGGTATGAAGTGTAAAAATTTAGCTCCATAGCCTGTTTGCACTGCGCTAAATGAATAAGTACTAGCCAGCGATGCAAAAAGTTGTTAGTCGTGCACTTTTCCCAAAATTTTCAACAAATCCAGCCCATAACAATCCAATATGCAACAACACCCATAGATCTAAGTTATACACCAAATTAAACCCCTTAACTTTACAATAATAACAACAACAGCCCTTATAACCTTCTCATTTCCTCATCAACAACATTTCTTAAACCCTAGCAAAAACTATTCAAAACACAGTCATACAATGACACTGCTAACTAGATCACGACCGTTAATTCGATCTTTAACAACTTACAAATCAATCTCCACCGTCCCTTTCCTTAATCAAGAACCTCAACTCGCTGCACCACCACCACCCCCTGAAACCACCCACCCTACCACCACCACCCCACTACCCCCTAACCCATCTTCCAGCCACCCACTTTACAATGAAAATTGGCGATCCCCATTTTCACAACCCACCCCCTCACCCACCCCCACCACCCCCTCATCCATCATCCCACTACCATTTTTACACCAATCACCAGTTTCACGCATTCAGACAATTTCACAAACACTTGATATGCAAGGTGTAATGAATCTTTTTGCTGATTGGATGACTACGCAACGATGGGACGATATGAAACACTTGTTTGAGTTTTGGATTAGGTCATTAGATCGAAATGGGAAGCCTAATAAACCCGATGCTAACTTGTTTAATCATTATTTAAGAGCTAATTTGATGTTGGGTGCTACTGCTGATGATTTGTTAGGGTTAGCTAGTCAAATGGAGGATTTTGGTTTAGTTGCTAATACGGCATCCCATAATTTGATCTTGAAAGCTATGTATCAATCTGGTGAACCCTCGATTTGGGCTGATAAAGCTATTAAATTGCTCGAAAGGTTCGTTTTTTAAGCTTAAGTACAGCTCATTTGGATGGTTGTTACATATCGTTTCATAATGTATACTCCAGTATTAATTTTACTTTATCGTTTTCGTTTAGTATAACGTTTAGGTAGACTGCATTGCTTCCGGTCGTTTCATAGTACCACACACTAGCGGTCTAAAGACTGAGTTTACTGTAGAGTTAGTTATATGGCTAAAGCTTACTTTATTATACTTGTTGTGGTAGATTACTGTTTCATGCTTGTTAGGGTTAGCTAGTCAAATGGAGGATTATGGCTTAGTTGCTAATACTGCTTCGCATAATTTGATCTTGAAAAAGCTATATATCAATCTGGTGAACCCTCGATTTGGGCTGATAAAGCTATCAAATAGCTCGAAAGGTTCATTTTTTGAAGCTTAAATTACAGCTCGTTTGGATGTTTTTTACATATCGTTTCATAATGTATTGTTATTGTATATCGCTTTTGTTAGTATACCATTTGGAATAGACTGTATCGTTTCCTGCCGTTTCATAATACCACACACTAGCAATCTAAAGACTAAGTTTACAGTATTGCGAAGAAAAAGTGGGGTACGACATAGAATTAGTAGTTATATGGCTGAAGCTTATTTTATACTTGTTGTAGATTACTGCGCCATGCTTGTTATAGGCAGGCATCTGGTTAAGTTTTGATACAGTCAGACCTCTCTATTATGATGTCGTTTGTCCGGAAAGTTTTAGCTGGTTAATGAGGTTCTATTATAGAAATTATATAATATACCACAACATTAAAAATAGGTTCAAAAGAAAATTAGGCTGTTATAGTGAGGTATTGTTATAGAGGCTGATGTTATTGAGAGATCTGTCGGTGTATTCCTCCATTCAACTTATGTGGCAGAGTTTGAATATGCATGAAGTTTAACAAAATATGAAGTTTTTTGATACGGTTGATCATAGAAGTTCCTTAACATTTGTGTGTTTATAAAAGTTTCTCATTAAGAGTAACTCTGGAAGCGTAAATTTTTACCAACTTTAGAAAATTGTCATTTTTTTTGGAACAGATTAATGAGGAAATGTTGCCAATTAACTGAGTATCAAGTTACTTGCCTTTATTTTTCAAGTTAGCGATGCATTTCTTTATAACAGTAGTTCATAAAAATTAAACCTTTTAATATATCATGTTCCAACTTATGTGGCAAAGTTTGAATGTGCATGAAGTTTAAGTAAAATTTGAAAAACGAAGATTCTGAAATTCTTGATCATAGAAATACCATTAACATTTGTGCAGTTATAAAAACTTCTCATTAAGGGTAGTTGAGAAGTCTAAGTTATATTGTTTCAAAATTTGAAAGTTATCATTCTTTTTGGAACAAACTAATAAGGAAATCTTTTGCTACTAAACTTAGTTTATAAAAATTTAACCTTTTTTGATTGTGAAGATTGTTTCTTTTTAGTGTGTGTTTATTTTAAATTGCAATCTCAGCCTTTGTTAGTATATTTTCCCAAAAGGTGGAGATAGAAACTTGAGGTTTTTGATAACTGTAAATTCACAGGTTTTAAAAAGATGTAAAAAAGTTGAGTCGTGTATAATTTTCATAAAGACATTATTTTGCATTATTGAGTAAAATTTAGCAGAGAACAAATTTTTTAAATATATTTTGCAGAGGACAATAGCGGTTCTTTTAATTCACTAGTAGGGTGAGCCAGGAGTATGTTACGGTATTTTGCTTTTAGGTTTTCGAAGTAGAGGTATTGATTACAGGATAAGCTCTTCTGATCCCCTTTTTTGTTCGTTGGATGAAGGGTGGGGCCATAAACAAGTTAGTTTAGTGCAAAAGCATGGGCTTTATGTATCATATAAATATTTATATACTCAATAGCATTAAGAAAAAAAGAAGCTTTGCCTTGCTACGTCATGAGGGTCTTGATTTTCTATACGGTAAAACCATATCATTTCTTGTTCTTGCCCATAATGTCTAAGGGGCATTTTCCCAGATTTAACTGGCTTTATGTATTGCAACTCAACCGGGTGCTATTGCAAATGCTCTCTCTTTTCTATTTAGCCCAGCCAATACAATGAAACATTAAAAATTATCAGAACAGAGATGTTAGTGCCTCTAAAATGAATTGAGTGAGCTGGTGGCAATTTTTTTCTTTGTAGTCAATCTCGTCAAGTAATAACTATTTGGGCTAGAAGCTTTATCATTTGGTTTTCTTTTTCTTTAAAGTAGCCTTGCTGAGAAGTAATGTCTGCTATATGTCTCTCCTCCTTTATACTTCGGTTTTCTCAGTTTGGATAGTCCTCCATTCTTTTGCTCTTGTTGTTTTAGTGTTGGATAGCAATTCTACTCAAGTGCTAACGAGGACTATGTGGTTTTGATTGCCACAGCTGACTGTGTATTTTCACCATGCATGTAAGTACTTTGTCATGCACTGATTTTGATAGATTTCATGTGTAATACTTATGACAGGATGATTCAGACCGAGAAAGAGTATAAAGAAGCTTCGCCTGATGATGAATCATATGACTTAGTCATTGGCTTACTATTTAAAGCAGACCTTATTGATGATGCCTTGAAATATGTTGATTCAGCCTTAAAACTTGGGTATACGCTATCCATGAATGTATTTAATGAGTGTGTGCGAAGCTGTGTCTTCAACAACAGGCTGGATATTTTGGTTTCAATAATAGAGAAATGCAAGGTATGTAAGCCTTTGTTGAGATAATTCTTCCATGAAACTTTCCACTTCTTGAAATATATTTTAACCTCTGATACTGCTGTTATGGGTATTGCCAGAAAACAGATCAAAACAAAGGCCTCCTTCCGCCTTGGAACATGTGCACACACCTTGCTGATGTTGCACTACAGGCAGATAATAGTGAACTAGCTTTTTCCTCCTTAGAGTTCTTTGTGAAATGGATTGTTAAAGGTGAGAGTGTCAGGCCCCCTGTTTTGCTTTCTGTTGATGAAGGACTTCTTGTTGCTGCACTTGGAACTGCTGGTAGAACGTACAATGCTAAACTCCTTAATGGTGCTTGGGAAGTCCTTAAGCGCTCACTACGACAAACTAAGGCCCCTAACCCCGAATCTTTCCTTGCAAAGATATATGGCCACGCTTCACTGGGGCAATTGCAGAATGCTTTTGCTGCCCTGCATGAGTTTGAGAAAGCTCATGGTAGTTCTAAAGAAGAGGGTGCAGAAGAACTATTTTCTCCTTTTACCTCTTTGAATCCACTGGCTGTTGCTTGCTGCAAGAATGGTTTCGTCACTTTGGACTCCGTATGTTCTTTCTTTTCCAATATACCCTGCTTGGTTTGCGTTAAATTTTATTAATCAAGTACCTCAAAGTGTGTGGAGTAGGTCAATTGTGAAATTCTAGATACTGCATTCAAATTCAGCTTGCTGCATACTTCAATATTTTTCAGCACCCCCTTTTTCTCAACTATTTTGGAAACAAAATTTTGATGTTACAGAATAGATTGATTGTCTTATTTCGCCAACTAGGAACTTCTCACAGTTTAGCATTTTGCTTACATGCTCAAGTCTGTTATTCTACAAGGCCACCTTACACTTTGTATTGCGGCTGACGTCCAAAGATTTCAGGTTTACTATCAGCTGGAGGGTTTGAGCAGAGCGGACCCCCCTTACAAGTCTGTTGCTGCCCTCAATTGTGTAATTCTAGGCTGTGCCAATATATGGGATATTGATCGTGCTTATCAGACATTTGCGGCAATTGAATCCTCCTTTGGATTAACCCCAGATATCCATTCATACAATGCGCTGATATATGCATTTGGGAAGCTCGGCAAGGTAAATAGAAATGAATGTAACGTCTGAGTGCACTTAGTATGAGTTCACCAAGACTGCCTTGTATCTTCTTTTTTCCCTGACCTAATGACAAAACTTTGTGACGTTAAACCTAGATTTCATTTTCTTTGATCGGTTATCGGTTCATCTGCAAAACATTCGACCGAGAATACCGGGGGTCGTTATACTAATGGCTCTGATGCTCTTGAAGATTCTTATCCCAAGTTCTGTTATCATAAAGGTTTTGAAACTACATTCATTAATCTGTACTGTGATAGGACCCACTGTTAGCAGCCTATGATTTAGGAATAATGGGAGCGCACATTTCTGTGTATTGCATGTTATGTGCTGTCCTATGATTATATGAATTATGTGCAAAGTATCTTTCTGATTGCAGAGGGATGAAGCCACAAAAGTCTATGAGCACTTCATGGGTTTGGGCGTGAAACCAAATGAAAAGACATATTCTCTACTTGTTGATGCTCATCTCATTAAGCGAGAACCGAAAGCCGCAATTTCAGTAGTTGATGAGATGGTAAATTGCTTTCACTCACCCAGGACCTTACAATCGTCAGTGATGAAATTAGCCTCCTTGTCATTTTAGCTAATGCATTATACTTTGCCTTCATGTGCAGGTGCATGCCCAGTATAAACCTTCCAAGGAGATGCTGAAAAAGATCCGAAGACGATGTACTCGAGAGATGGATTATGAATCAGATGATCGAGTTGAGGACTTGGCCAAAAAGTTTAACATCCGAATGGGCATGGAGAATCGCCAGAACATGCTCTTTAATCTTACATACAGCACGGAATATGCTGGTTAGATGGTGCTGAGGTGAATCGTCAGAGATTGTGTGCATAGTCAACACCGTCCAAAATCTCTCGGCCTTTTGCTGAGAGACGTGATGTGATGAAATGTGCCAGTGCTTCTTGCTTTTGGATTTGGACTCTTTTCCCTCTTCTTCTAGCTTGCCTCTACTGGTGAGACTTCTGAGTGCTGATGGTGGCGTTCACAAAGTTCAGCAGTGTTGCGTCTCATATGCCTTGCGCGATCCTGTTATCAGGGTCTGTAAATTTTATCAAGTTTCTAGTTAGTATTGAGCTGTGGAGGATGGTGTCTGGTTAGGAGGTTCTTGTTTCACATATTTATGTATTCTTTTTTCCACCCTTTAGGAAGCGTAAAGACACGAGGCAATTGCTAATGCAATGAGATCCTAATAAACTGTAGGCATTCTTCATGCTGAAGCTGTTTACATCAAGTACAATTTTCTGCTTGTTCCCTGGTTTTTTAAATTCTCCATCAAATACATCCAAGTTTAACAGTGTTGTATCTCATATATATGCCTTCTAACTATTGGCATTATAGGTTCCTTCATAAATCTGTGAAAGGTGTTGCTGCCTCAAGTGCATGTTAAAGTTTTGATTTTTGGAAGTGATGTTTTCCACTTTAGCTTTAGACAATCGACTAATTCCAAGGTGAGGTTGTATGTAGAAACTGGGAAGAACACAAACAGGGATCTTATAATAGGGAACTTTCATTCCTAGCTCTCTCAGGCCAATCTAGTACACGAAACATTACGCGATCACGCAGGATGTAGGGAAGAGTTGCATCCCATAGGGATGTATTATATGCAGTCTGTCCTGATGCAATTATCATTGATTGATTTCATGATTTGAACAACTTTTACCGTTGCTCCACAGATCACCTTCCAGCAGTTAATTGTCAAACTTTACTATGGTCTTAAAGATTATATAAGGAATTCATTTATAGTGCTAACATAAAAGGAATGTCGAGGCTAGCTGGTGAGTTTAGTGTTTATGTGAGGTTCTTATATATAAACATTAGAGATGTTTTGATTTAATAAAGACAATTAATTGGTGTTATAATTAGTCCAAGAAAAGGCAAACATTATCTATTTTACAAATACATATTATCCTTGTAAGACTAATCAATAATTTTATCTTAAATATTTATTTCATTTGTAGACCCCAAACTTGATCCAACCCCCAAAACCAGCCCATCATAGAATCTTGATTTTTAGATCAAACTATAAATACCTAGCTTTTCTCAACAATTAAACAAAAACCCCTTTCAACAAATACAAAATTATAATCAAAATCAAATCTTTGATGCACCATTCTCCAAGAATTTGATAAACAAAAACCCCATATCATAAAAAGAAAAAAAAAGTTGCAAGAATTAAAGAAAAAGAATGGGGCAAAACACAGGAGGAAGTGGGAAAAGCAAGAAAGAAGAGGAAATGAAAAAAGAAAGAGTAGAAGAAGAAGAAATGGAAGAAGAACAAGATGGAATGTCTGTACATTCTCCTTGTAAACCTCCTTCTTCTGCTCTTCGTAAGGTACCCTTTTCTCCATTCTATCATTTTTTTACTAGTTCCGTTATATTTTATGCGACATAGTTTGACTCGACACACAGTTTAACAAAAAAGATGTACTTGTTTCATATTTTATTAGCTTATGTGGCATAATTTGACTCGACGCTAAGCTTAACAAAATAAAAATGTACCCTTTTCTCCATTGTTTCATATTACTCCAACCGTTCTAATTTAGGTGATATAATTAGACTCTACACGAAGTTTAACAAGCAGATGTACCCTTTTTGTTATTGTTTTATATTACTTCCTCTGTTCTAATGTATGTGACATAGTTTGAATTGTCACAAAGTTTAAGTAAAATGAGGTACCTTTTCTCCATCGTTTCATATTACTCCAAATGTTCTAATTTAAGTGATACAATGAGACTCTATATGAAGTTTAACAGAAGTAAGGTACCCTTATCTCCAATGTTTGATATACTTCATCTGTTTTAGTACATGTGACATTATTTGACACGATACATATAGGTGATATCTATTAGTTGCATGGTGACATGAATTGAGCTTAATTGGAGAAACATGGTCAGTGAGGATTCATATAACCGACCCCAACTTATTTGGGATTGAAGCGTAGTTGTTGTTCTAGTTTGACTTGACACGAAGTTTAAGAAAGAAATGAAGACTTTTGAAACTTGTGGTGTTAAATATGTCATAACGGCTATAAGACATTTGAAACTTGTGTTCCTTAACCTGCCATAAGTATGGCATTTGTGCGACTATAGAAGCTTGTCATTAAGAATAAAATGGAAAGATTAAGTTAAATTGTCTCAAAGTCAGAAAGCTGTCATTCTTTTTGGAGTAAATAAAAAGAGATTACTAGAATATAAATTGGAATGGAGGGAATTGTTCTTTTCTGTGAATTGTTATGTTTGTAATATGCATGTTAATGCGTTAGATTATGGAATTTAGCAATTTTTTCTTTTCCGGGGTATGTTTTTGTTTTTGAATTACAGGAGCAATCACAGGTGGAATTGGAGATAAGATTGTTGGAGGCTCTTGAAATCTACCCCCCTGCCAAATTGAGAGGTATAATTTGTCATTTTTTAATGTGTGTGATTACTCATTTATGTGCTTCCCCTTTAATTACCTAATGTATTTCGGTGTTTTCTGTTATTTAAGCTGAAAAGCTGGTAACTTTCTCATAATTTATCTAGTTTAGAAGTAAAATTCGCAGTAATATGTAACCTGAATTTATATGTGGTGGATACAAATAATCTGGAACATCTGAAATTTTATGGTAATTGAAGTACTTTGATTACAAGGATTTGAAGAATTTAATGCATTGTGGCAACATAGCACAGATGTTTCCTTTCTAAGATCGATTATGTTTCACCATACGTAGTCGTCTGGTTCATTTTCTATTAATGCAGATATTCTTTACGAAATAAATACTAACGTAGATACTGTTATGTGGCGAATAACAATGTAGATTGTTATGCGGTAAATAACAGACGAATAACCTGCTCCTATGGAGATTTTGGTTTTAAAATAATTTTGACAACGTATTGCTAATAATGTGTTCACATTTTGTCGCGCATAAAAAAAATACATATTTTCTGCATATCTATTATTTTTAATTCAGCCAGCCAAACAATGCATTGGTTATGTACACATCACTTTTATTCGACCAAACTTCATCTTATTTAATGCTGAGATCATCTTGCTAATGCACCCACCTGACGACCCCAAAATTTTCGATGCTATTAGTGAAAATAATAGCCACCTTATTTTTTTGTAACTACGTAGCACTTTCTGGATTCTATTCTGCTAATAGAATTTGCATTACTCAACAAGAGTATATATATCGTGCTTGTGTATAAATGGAGCTAGATAGAACTGGAGTAGGTAGATTTAGCAAAAAAACGAAGAATGAGCTAGGTAGGAAAATACTCTGCGCGCTTCATGCTTGCAAAGGTGGAGCAGCTGTTTTGTATTTTCCATTGCTTAATTTGATTGAAGCTTTTGACTTTGTTATGATTCTTTACTTTGATCTGGATTGTGTGCGTGGACATCATTTGAGTGTTTCCTGATTTTGGAAGATCTTTGTAATTATTGCTGTATACCTAGACTGTGATATATTTAGTTGCTTTCATGCTATTTAGCTGCGAGACTACCTCTGATAGCTAACTGTAAGAGAGAGAGTGATAGCTAAGTAAGAAAGTCTTTTAGTTATCTGCTTCAGAATAATATAAACCATATCTATTACGACTTAACAGTAGAAATTGTAAAATGAATGTTACGATAGAGGGAAGTAAAAGTAGCTGTAATCTTAAGAATATCTTTGGAGGTTTTATTAACTCTTGATGAGTAAATTTTTTTTCTGAAGGGCAAAAGAATTGAAATTGTGGAATTGGCCGAGTAGCTTGCATTAAATTTTGCTTTCTGCTATCAGAGCGACGCTTAATATGTTCACCTTGATTCTTGTTGCAGGCATACATCGTCATTTTGTACTTTATGGATTAACAGAGTATCTGCGCAGAAGGTCAGTAGGCTACTTTTGTCTTTTTCCATTTAATAGCTCTCTTCATGTAGTGGTTTGTACATGAGCTTAAGTCATGATGCCCTCTCAGAAAAGAAATGAGAAACATTTGAAAAATGTACCTACAACCCCCCCCCCCCCCCCCCCCCCCCCCCCACACACACACACATATATATATGTAGATAGAGAGAGGGTGCAGCATTTGGTTAAAGCTTTATGTGACTTTATCTCATAAGTTTCAACTTTGAGATTTTATTATCACAGCTTCAATAGGCAATTTGCTCCTGATGACGTTTTGAAGCTGCTGGATCGCTTCTACAACTTGGAAATGGTGGTAAGTATTATAGGTTTCCGTTCTATTTAACTTCAATTATCATGACTTTTCCATATTTCAGTATTCTACTTTGAACAGTGCTTTTAGAGCAGGAGAGTTTACATATATAAAGCCATATTCTTCCTGCTCTATGAATAGTAGGATTAGAATGGACACACTGAACCACAGATTTGCATGCTGTTCTTTAAGAATCTGAGTTTCTTAGAGGCCAAATCTTATGTGTTCTCCAAGAGACCAAGATTAGGACATCTGAAAGCGGCATCGATGAGATAGATCTGTCAGTTTGTTACTACACTCTGGCGCTAAACAGCGGACTCCTATTGATCTTTGACCAGGAAAGATAAGAGATTGAACTACTTCAAAGAGATTCCCTTGTTACTGCATAAGCTACTTGGGGAGTTCTGTGGTGTGAATTTTCATAACGATGCTTATGTTACTATGTGTTTCATCATACACCTTCAATTTAGGCTTAGGTGTCTCTTTTTCACAGACTAGAATCTTTTTTTCTTAATCACTGAGAAATCTGTGCGGCCAATGGCACACGGGTCGAACCTTGCTCATGTACTTTCTCTCTCAAGTATCAGGCTTTTGACTGTGGTAGGGTCCAAACCCATGATGCGCGCCTAATCCACACATCACTTGTTGCACTCGTACCACTAGACCAAAGTCCTCTTGAATTTTCCTGCTAGAGCCTAGATTTTGTAGGTGAAACTTTTTAGAATTACGTGGGATGAATGTTCTTACTCTCTGTATGCTTTTAACTAATTTCAGAAACCTGATGATGAGGATGCAGAAATCCTAAATCAAGAGGAAGAATTTTGCCTGCCACAAAGTTATTTCTCAAAGGAAGAATCTTGAACTGAGTCTATCATCAATATGGATTTTGGACTTCACATATGGAAGTTTCTGTATAGCAGTACCAGGGTGGTTAATATCTTTTTGTGATGCCATAGTCATTCTGTATACTCTTCTGTTGAATCTTCCTAAATAGGCAGTCTATATCTTACTGAAAATTTTGTATGCATGCTGAGACTTGGTTTCAGCTTCCTAGGTAGACATTTTAACTTTTTACAAATTTTCCCTTAGAGAACCAAAATAAATATCAAAATATCTTGTATGCTAAGGGATTTTCCTTTATAATCGAGAAATGTGGCTCACCTTATGGAATTTGATAGATAATGCTCTTACCTACCTCTATAATTTTTCACTTAAATACCTACCTTGTCTATCCTATCTACCACTATCATTTTTCACTTAAATACCAAGGTTTTGTCTATCCGGTAGGGTTTGAACTTTGAACTATGACAAACATCATGTATTGCACTCTCGCCACTAAATCAAATCTCTCGGGAGAATGCGCTACATTATGAGATATTTCGGATAAAAATTACTGAATAAATCATTATGAAATTGGTTTAGATTATTATAAAATGCAGAATTATGATGACTAGAGAGCTCATTTCTACTAAGCTAGCGTTTGGACATAGATTCCCAAATAATTTTTGGGAAACACTTTTTGGGAACAAATTTTTTGGCTCAAAAGAGCCTTTGAGCTCTTATGTAAATGAAATTTGATGTGTAAATGTTACTCCGTTTTTTTCTCAAAAACAGCTCAAGGCCAGTTTTTGAGTTTTTGGAACAAGTTTTGTTCAAAAAGCATAAACAAATACTTTTTGGCCCAAAAACTCCCAAAAAATTTCTCCAAAAACTATGTCTAAATGGGAGCTAAGTATACTTTGAAAAAACATTGGCAAACCCCAAAAATGGAATAAACAATCTCAACCATGTTACTCACCCTCCTCTAATTTCTTGGCTGAAGGCATTTACATTTACACAAACTGCTCTGATTTTTATCAAAATCTGGAGTTTGTGTTATATTAATATAATCGTTTCTAACAAATAATGTATCAAATCAAGATATTTAAACATTCATTTCCTCTTTTGGTTTAAACAAAAGTATGTATTAATAATCTCAAGAAACCATAGTCCTTGAACAAAAACAAGGACCTTACAAAATTAACTCAAAAGCCATTAAGAAAAAAATGAAGTGTAACAACAAGTTCCCGCAGTATAGATGATAAGTAAATCAAAAATTAAAAGGCAATGTGATAAGTCTCAAGTCTCAATCTAGTTTAAAGAACAGTATGATCATTCAATAAATTGCATCTTCATCTGATGAGGGCATTGCAGTTGTCTCTTGCAGAACTGAGAAAATAACTTCTGTAGTAATTTCTTGCGCGCGAACTAACTATTGTTTATCTTTTGATGCCTCCTATAATGCCAAGAAAGTACAAATTTGATGTTAGAATATAATCAAATGCTGTAAACTTTAAAATATAAATAGGCCAAGTCATATATATATATATAACTCACTTCAGGTTCAGTAGCTTTGGGTGCTTCTGCAGATTTTGGTTCAGCAACTTTTGTTTCATCAGCCTTCACATTCTCTTCACCTGTACAATATTGGTAACTTAATGAAAATGTGTACCTAATTTGTTTCAATAGGTTAAACTACACAGGTAACGTAAAAGAATTTGCAGTGTCAGTGTATGTAACTTAAATCTTTGTTGCGTCGTTGTACTTTCATGGTTGAAGTAACAAAACTAGAAATGGTACTATCTCACAGAAATTTCAAGGAATTCCAAAATGTAAGATGGAATCCATTCTATATAACTTAATTAGATGATTAAGTACCTCCATCTTCAGGCAAATCAGAAGTCCATAGTGTAAGGTTGTCTCTCAAGAGCTGCATGATTAAGGTACTGTCCTTATAAGATTCCTCACTTAAAGTGTCTAACTCTGCTATTGCCTCATCAAAAGCTTGTTTAGCCAAGTGACAAGCCCTGCACATTGGAACAGATCATAAATTCATGATGGACAAGAATATAAAGAAGTATAATCTAGAGATTATTGGATACAAAACTAGCTACCTTTCAGGAGAGTTCATGATCTCATAGTAGAAAACAGAGAAGTTCAAAGCAAGTCCAAGTCGAATCGGATGTGTTGAAGAGAGATCAGTGTTTGCAGTAGTAGTAGCAGCCTAAAGGGGTTAAGAGATGCAAATCAATATCTAGTCTTAAGTAATGTGCATCGATTAATCATGCATTCGGAGATAGAACAGAAGAAGAAATAACTTGCCTCATAACCCTTCAATGACTGTTCAGCAGCTTCCTTCCTTTCAGAATCAGTCTTGAATTCAGCTAGGTATCGATAATAATCGCCTTTCCTGATCCACAGAGATAAAGACAAATCTAAATTTATCAATGACTAGTGGCAGAACAAGAAACTCTAACAAGGGGATCCAGAAAATTTGTACGAATGCCACGACTAAGATTTGAACTTGTGACCTAAAGCAAATGTTGAGCTATCCTTGGTACTACACTAGCACAATTCACAGAATCATTTTGTAAGACCTATTTAGCACATTATAAATTTAGATAAAGGGGGAACAGCTGATAAGGTTATGAAGAACCAAAAGTTATGATGATCTGAACTTTGCCTACAATTCTCAAGACAATGAAAATTCCCAGAAAAAACATCAGCAGAACACCAAAAAGCCTAGACAACATAGAAATCAAGAAAGTTTAGAAGGTTGTAGGGAAATTTGACTTACATTTTGTAATAGAAGACAGTAGCTTCTCCAGTGCCAGCAGATGGAATAAGATGTTTGTCTATGATTTCAAGAATATCAGAACAAATCTTGGAGAGTTCTTCCTCTACTTTTTGACGATATCCTTTTATCAACTTGACATTGTGCTCGTTCCCTTTCGATTCTTCTTTCTGCTCAATCGATGACATAATTCGCCAAGAAGCTCTTCGAGCTCCAATGACATTCTTGTAACCAACAGAAAGCAAGTTCCTTTCCTCCACTGTTAATTCCACATCAAGTTTTGCAACTTTCTTCATACTCTCTACCATTTCTATATGAAATAAACCAATGTAAAGTTAAAGAATTTCACATTCAATTCAAGAGATTAACTAGATAAGATGAAGGGCACAATAATACTTCTGAAATTTTCTCAAAACCAAACTATGTTTATTTAATTATAATTTTGATAGGCAAAGTAAATATACATATTAAGTTATGAATAAGTATTTTTCCGCATGCACGTAGCCATATGTTCCATTTCCCAAATCTTTTACGTAGACATTACCATACAAAGGACAAGTGAATCTAGTATATAACCAATGGATGCACATGCACGTGTTGCTTCGAGCTTAAACTATATATAGTTATGTATATAAAAATTTCAAAGTAAAAATAAAAAGAGGTCACCTACTAACTTTAAATCATAAATCCGTCTATGAATATACGATTTTGATAAGCAAAATGTAAGGATCGAATAATTGAAGAGGGGGAAAGAAATGAAACCATCATAACGCTCAGCCTGTTCTGCAAGCTTGGCCATGTAAACATGAGTGTCTCTTTCCTTTTGGGACGCCATATTCAATTCTAACAAACAAGAAATTAATTAACGGATGAACTAAAGTGTATCTATAAAAGATGTTCAAATGGTTAATGCCAAATTATAAAATAGTGTACGATATTTTCAAGTGTCTTGTTTATACAATGAGAGAAGAGAGAAAGGTTTCTTTGTTGAGTTAAGAAGGAACGGGAGAGCGTGAGAAAAGGAAAAGTGTATGAATAAGGATGAATCATGAGAGAGTTATGGGAGGATGACTAAATCATCATCTTTGGATCACTAGATAGTATATACCATTGATGGTAAAATTGGTTTAGCGTGAAAATCGTAATTTACAACGTTAGGATTTCATATTTGGATTTAACGTGTTATACTACTAGGTATACAACATCTACATGCAGAAATAAATCATCTAAATAAAGTGTGACAACTTTTTGTTCTGATTGAGGTGGTATTATTATTAATAAAATTAGTCACTAAGTGTATGTTTAATGATCTTTGCTTAAAAAAGAAAAAGAAAGAAAAAGGGTGGTAGTAGATAGAGTATTTGGGAGGATGTAAAACCTATATTAATATGCTTTTTAATAAACATAAAAAGGAGAAATTTGACACTTGCAATTGGATACTAGCTTAAAGATATTGATTTAATTAACTCCAAGGTGTGTATGGACCCACAAGAGGACGCTGAAATAATTGGTAAAATAAGAAATTCTTGTTATGAAATTATAGTAATTAACTAGGATTATAAAAGATAATAATAACTAAATAGATGAGAGAAGAGGGAGAGTAATTTTATTGCTCTATATCGAAGTGTAGTTTACAAATGTAATGCAAGCCTCCATTTATAGACATATGCTGCGGGATAAACTATTGTTATAACTATGCATTAGTCAAATCCAATAGTAGTAAAGAAAAGATAGGCAATGGAAGTCTTCAATGAATAGTAGATGCATTGACACCCACAGTAATTCTTTTACAACACTCCCCTTGGATGTCTATGCATCAATAAATAAGTGTATCTTGTTAATGTATACTTATTTGTAATACGCTTTGTATGCTGCCTCATTAAAAACCTTACCAGGAAAACCAATTGGGACAAAATCTTGGTTAAGGGAAAAAGAGTACATCGCGTATTTTACTCTCCCTCATGAAAACGTCACTTCATGTCTCGGATACGCCGCATTCCGATCTTGTACACAAGTTTCTCAAATGTTGAGGTTAGCAATGACTTTGTGAATAGATCAGCCAAATTGTCACTTGAACGAATTTGTTGAACATTTATTTCACCCTTTTTTTGAAGATCATGAGTAAATTTTTTTTTTTTGGTGAGATATGTTTCGTTATGTCTCCTTTAATATATCCTTCTTTCAATTGTTCTATGCATGCAGTATTATCTTCATATAATATTGTCGGAATCTCCTTTTTCAAAAATCCACACATTTCCTGAATGTGTTGGGTAATTAATCTCAGCCAAACACATTCACGACTAGCCTCATGAATAGCTATTATTTCTGCATGATTTGAGGAAGTAGCAAGTAGAGTTTGTTTCGTTGAACGGCATGATATAGCTGTACCTCCACAAGTAAATAAATATACAAAAAGGTTATTAAAAAAAAATACGGTATACCAAAAAGATATATTTTATTCTAACGATAAAAATTAAAGCATCCATTCGCTCGATCGCATCTCATATTGATTCTAACACAAATAGGTGACATACTAATTGATGAAGTCTCACATATCTGCCAGTTATTTACTTATAATGCGTAAATGGTTGTCATTAGTTTACTAAGAGATAAAAGTATTATTTTTTGTTAATTACTTCTCCTTTACAAAATTATTTAAAGTGAAGAGTGAAGAAGTTTTAGAAAAGTATTATTTTTTGTTCTTTATGAACTTTAATCAATTTCTTCAATTTGTTTCAATTTTGATCCAAAACTCTCAATCAAATTTTTACCAAAAATGTTAAAAATTCAACCATAAACTCCAACCACTAGTAGGATCAAAATCCAAATGCCAATTAAAGTAAACAACCAAGAAGTCACCAAACCCAGTTGTGTGTTCTTAAGCTTTTTCAACAACCTTCAATGGAAGTTTGATACTCGTTCAACAATTCTCAATGGGAGCAATAAGAAAATCACAAGATAAATTCCATAAACGATTTTCAATTCAAAGTGTTGGAACGAAATCCTTCAAACCATGAAAGCCCAGATCTATCACTTTGAAAACTTAGGTGCTTTTCATTTTTTTTACAACCAGTAACAAAGCACTATTCTAAACACTAGTAGTAAAATTTTATTGGTATTTTTACGCTCTATACCCATGGAATTTAAAGTATTTACAAGTCATACTCATTAAAAATTAACTGCCCATCATATCATACTATTCTAAAAGAGCCAATCCCTATAGGTAAAAGTCAAAGACATTTTTACCCTTCATTTTAAAAATACTTTTGTAAGATTTTTGTACTAAAGAGTAAATTTACTCTCTAATAAATGATTAATATATATATATATATATATATGTTATATATATAAGTAAATTAATATATTTGTTTGGCTATAGTAGTAACATCAATCTGAATTAGATTACCGTATACATATATTAACAGACTTTACATTTTTTGAAGTCACTATTTCAAATTCTCATACATGTATTGAGTCTTTCTGTCTTCCTAAGCTAACTCTTACAATTTCATTTATGGTATATGAATTGATTTGTGTTCCTACTCTCGAGAACAGCTAGCCTTCCACTTTGATACTACATACAACATAGCTTCACATTTTTATCTAAAATGATTTGAATAAAACACGGCGAACTCTTTACATTTTACGTTTACATGCATGATGTGGCCACCAAATACATATGCAAGATGTGACTCTATCTATAGAGATACAAAAATATTTGTTGTTGATGATTGTGGCTTGGAATTAATTAACATGTTCAAGAATATGATCTTCTACTTATTTGTTCTTCCCAATTCCTTCTCTTCCTCTTTTATATTAGCGTAATTATGAGTATTGGATTTCTTAGTTAAGCCTCTCTTTCTAAAATTCTATCGTTCATTCGCTTTGTTTATTATTGAAGACATATCATAATTTGAGCATGTATTTTTCAAAAGTCAAATGCATGAATTTATTGAAAGAAATAAAAAAATAAAAATTTTTGCGTAGGAAACATACATCTACATTTAACGCTGTCATCAATCTTTTCTTTTTGTTCATACTTTATGTAATTACATTTCTATGTTTACTTATTGAAAGCGGTTACACGTGTGAAGCGTGTTGTCAAAACTAGTAAAACTAAAAGTATTTACCCAACCTACCCATTTATTATTGTATACCTTTGTTATGCCTTATAGGTGTGCATAAATTATGGTATAAAAGTCTGGAGGACTATTTATAGGAGTATACCTTTGTTATACCTTATATGTGTATACTTTTATGGTATACCTTATATGTGTATAAGACATAAACTATGGTATACAAGTCTGAATGGATAGAGTGGGTAAATAGTTTAATGGGTATGTCGGATAATATTTGAAACTAGTGGATAGTAGGCGTAATTATTTTAGATTTTATGGGTATTTTTGTAAGTGTACCAATTTTATACTAGAATGAGCATATAACTCTTTGTTTGCGAAAAAAAACAAAAAAAAAAAAAAAAAAAATCATACAGAATTCACGAGCAGCACATGTGTGTCTTGTAATTAGTGATTAAATAAAGTTGTACCAACGAAAACAACCACCACCAATTGAGCACATGAAACTTGCACCTACGTACTAAATATCTTTTGCTGAGTAATCAAACAAACCATTATGTAAATAACTAATTAAACATCTAATTAGACAAACACTAGTAGAACAAAACGAAACAAAACCTTGGAGGAGTAACGAGACCTAAATATTAGTCAGGAAATTTTAGGACACTGCGAGTTTCAACATCTTCGATCAGAGCTTGACAAGTAGGGCAGTGAATAGGAGTAGTGGGACTACGTTCTCCAGAGTTCATCCATGACAAATCTCCCAATCGCAAATTCAAATAACACCTTGTATGCATAGTATGCCCGCATGGCTTAGCAACAATAAACCACTCTTTGAAGAAGTGTGGATACTCACAACAACCAGACCGATAATTCTGAAGAGTTAAACCATTCTTATAATCAAGCATAACAGGAGCCAATGGCAACTGTGGATTAGGTGGTTCCAAATCAACCGAAGGTGGATACATACAATTGAAATCAATAAAATTACTAGCATTATTGTCCACAGGACGGATGCATGTTTGGCATTTAAACACATATGGTACCATATCAGGATCATTAGCACACTCACGATTCTTCATCCTTAACATGTAACGGTAGTCAAAGAGGCACATAAAATGTACTGGATGTGCAAAACAGTCCTTTAGAAAGGTAATGCTGTGGTCAACTTCTTCGCAGCCTTTAATGCGTGATGTGTATGGTGATACGGGGAAGGGGCTTAAGCAAATAGGGCACTTCTTACCCTCAACAAGAGAATAAAAAGGTGGACGCTCCATTGCAAAATTTGGACAAAGAAGAACAAGGAATTGAAGAGAATAGCTAGGGTAGAAGAGTTAAATAGGCAAGAAAACAGCTGTACGTAGTAGTATTAATTAACGCGGACTCCATGAATCAAATAAATTATAATTTTGAGAATCCAATATGATAAGGAAAGGACGAATTAAAGCGATTCATGAACCAAACCCGTTCTTCCAATTTAAGGAAGCAATTTATTGTATGTGTCATAAAGTGGACAAAGGGTCCTACTTACTTCCTTGCTTTAGAATATGAAAACCAAGAAAGTCAATATCTTTCCTAACTAAAGTACTTAACTATAGGAGAAAAATAAAGATGGTAACAAAGTACAAAGTAGGGTTATCTAGCCCTGGCTCATATGAATGTCAAACGGGGAGGGTGGGGGGCGCCTCAGCCCACCAAAAGTTTAACCTACCCTAACTTCATCAGCATATTTTTTTTTTTTTTTAAAAAAAGCTACCCTGACTTAGCATTATAAACGAGCATATATATGTGTCATTCATCGAGTAGCGCATTGACAATTTAAAAAAAAATTAGCTCGGCGTACAAAACATTGTGCAATTACATAGAATTAGAGGAACAACGGGACCGTAAAATTAAGGCGCAATGACAATTTAATTGACCGAAAATTAATGGAGCGGAGGTTCTCCTATTAAATTCTACTCCTATGTAATGATGTTTGTTTGTCGCCAGTTTGACATCTTGCAATAGAAATGTTTCGCTTTAACTATATATATAGTGCTCCCTCTATTTCAAAATGGTTGTCACTATTTTCTTATTAGTCCGTTCCAAAAAGAATGACACAATTCTAAATTTGGAAACATTTTTGAGTTGAAACTACTACTTTACCCTTAATGAAATGCTTTATAGCCACATATTTAATTAAATGCTTTATAGCCACATATTTATGTATGACTTATTTTGGACCACAAGTTTCAAAAGTCTTACCACATTTCTTAAACTCCGCTCCAAGTCATACTATGACAACCATTTTGGAACGGAGGGATATATAGTATCGCTCTAAATTGTAAAGCATGACAATTTTTATTTCTCAGCATCACATCAACAACGAACTTGATCTAATATACAATAATTAAGCTCTTAATTTATGCATAGCAAAAACTAAACCATTGGAACAAGGTTAGCAACCCTAAATCAACAGAACAGGGATTAATCCGCGTGATAAAGCAACATACAGCAGAATACATGTCAGTTTTTACCTACTGAACACCTTGAATAATTTGCGACTAGCTTGAATTAACAATTGGTTTCGCATTTTGGATACAGTGTGCGGCAAACTTCATTGCAGTACATTATGAGTTCTTACTTCCTTAAATATATTACTTTTGTCTAAATTAATGTTTCTAGAACAGCTATTGTATTTGGTGTTATTAATAACTTAAAAAATTAATTTATACTCTATCTGTTTTTATTGATTTATATATTGCCATTGCTATGGAAAGAAAGGAAGGAAGATCGGGAAAGGAGTTCAGGGGTTGATAATTGTATGGTGAAGTTCTGTTAAAATGGAAAATTCAAAGGGTTCATGAGACACATTGAGACAATATGAGTTGTCTGATTGATCGCTCGAAAAGTTAAAATGATATATGAGAGCTTGTGTATTATCTAAATGAGTCATTTATGTATTCTGTTTTTTTTTTAAACTAGTGACGACGTAATAACATGTCAATGTATTCACCATACCTATGGGATAAAGTCTATTAAACATGAGTCTTCGAGACTGAACAGCTTGTAGTTCGTGTTCGCTGATTGACGGTGTATATGAAAGTTGAGATATTAAACAGCTGCACGGTCACGCAAGATGAAAAACACACACAAGTATATAATTAATAGCTTAATTATAGAATTTGTCTCTATTACTAAAATGGAGTATGGGATATGAGTGCGTATAGAAGCTTCCAGTTAATTAACCGCGGTGCTCAATATTCAACATTCTGATTTAATTATAAAAAATTTGCTTAATGTTTGTAATATCTATCGTACTAGAAAGTATGTTTTGTGAATGCTGCCAACCCTGTTAAACTTACATTCATATTACTTTTACTTTAAGCAATATATATTCAAGTTCCCAAAGATATCAAATAGCCAATGAAATTGTGTTTAAAGGATAATACTTGTGGGATGAATGATACTTTTAACGTCAAAAGAAAATTAATAAAGGAGAACCTGTAAAATATAGTCTGAAAATAAGATATTTTTGAGTTAATTACTCCCTCCGTCCCAATTTATGTGGCACCATTTCCTTTTTTGTTTGTCCCAAAATAAGTGGCACTTTTCCTTATTTGACAATTATTTAATGCATTATCTCTATTTTATCCTTGTTGGGCCCTACATACTTTTAAACCTACCAACAACTTTTTTATTACTCAAATCTTCTCTCTCTTACTTTTTCAAGGGTAAAATTGATATTTAACAAGGTCAACCTCTATTTTCTTAAACTCCGTGCCCGGTCAAATGGTGCCACATAAATTGGGACAGAGGGAGTACTAAATACGACATTTCAAATTAATCATTCTGTTAATTAATTAACCTCACAGATTAGGTATAATTGTGAAATATAAACAACCAAACCTAATCGTTTTTGCTTCATAATTAATTTTATGAAGACATTAGCAATGAGCTTATGTTTTGCGCCGTCTGCCGCATTGACGTATTACTATGTTTTTTGGCTTGGCTGAATTATTTATTTGAAAGTTGAGTTTAACTAATATATATTGATGGAGTAAACTTTTTTCACACTCTCGGGTGATTAGAAGTCTATTATAATAAATTTTCAAGTTTTATTCTTGCTTGTTTTATTATTCAAGTCTAATACGCCTTTTAAGTAGCTTATCTAATTGAAGTATGCAAAAAGTTCGCTCCCATTCACGTGCAATCTGTCTCGTGACAAGCTTAATATACAAAGGTAAGCACATTTTTTGTTGTCTCCAAAGTAGATCTTATTAACTTTTCAAACAAATACTCCCTCCGTCCCACTTTGTTTGTCGTAGTTCGGATTTCGAGGGTCAAATGAGTTTATCTTTGACCGTAATCTTTATATATATCTTTTAAATATTTTGAGTTGTAATTTATTGTGACTTATAGTACTTGTCATGTAGTTTTCAAATATGTAAATTTTATTTAAGAAAAGTTAAAAATTTTGTATTCTAATCTACGGTCAAATTTAAGAAGTTTGACTCTCGAAACAGTAACTATGACAAACAAAATGGGACAGAGGGAGTACTAATTAATTAACTTCAGCCAAAGAACATAATATGTGAATGTGGCACATTTTGTTTAATATTTTACCATAAGCATTGTAAGGTTAATCAACATTGTGTGTCGCGAACCATTCCAAAATATCACAATACTCACCACATGTAAGAAGATGTTTAAATAACTTTTATTTTGTTACTATTTTTTTTGGGTGTGGTGTATTAACACACACAAAGCAAGAAAATATGTGAATCGTATACACATGAGTGAAATGCGTGGAGCCCTTATATAGAGATGCCAGCATATTTGCTGGTTGGATTCCATTATGAACCAATAGATATAGGACAGGAGTTGAGTATGGGGAAGAGAAGATGAGATTCTATATGTTAAGTTGGTGCAGTGCTGCAAATAAAAGTTTGCATTTGAGAGGAAAAGAACAGAAAGTGGAGAAGATGAAGAATCTGACCAGAGATGTAAGTTTGTTTCTTCTTTTTGAAAACTTAATTTGTTTTTGACAGGCATGGAGCCCTTAATGTATACCTGTCAATCGGGACGGGCATCATTAATTTTGGGTCATGGTATACGTATTAATGCTTCAATCTAATTCTCAATCACTACAGTCGATCATAAACCTTATAAGTTCGAGTGTCCACCATTTACAATTTGGATGAATTGACAGAGTTATTTATATTTTATTTTTATAATTCACCACATTACAACAATAACATACCCAATGTTATAATTGTGTGATGTTATAATTATTTCATTAAAAAGTGTATAGTCTCAGTCATATTAATTCAAATTTAGCAATGATTGATTGTCGATCCAAAGTACTTGATTATCAACTGCTATAGAAATCACAATAATTTTAGAAATGTACCGTATTATATAATGGCACATTGAATATTTATTTTGGTTGTTTGCATACTTGACGTGGGTTACCAGTTTATACTTGGAGATCTCTATCTCAGTACAGACGTTTTAAACACCATCCACCTTTTTCTAGGATTTTACGTTAGTTGTTCATAAACTTCAATTCGTTTATTATCAAGTAACGCCATAAATTTATCCCGGTTTCCACGTTAAGTTGGTTATAAACTTCACTTGATCTATTATTATGTCAAACAGATCAAGTCATCTTTTTCGATGAAAACAAAGCAGAAAATAGCTGAAACAGAAAATTAATTCAATAGTAACACCAAAATTAATACGCCGGCAGCAAAATTTTCCCATTCCATTCACATTTTTTAATAATTACATAAGAAAGAGCTTTCTTTAATCAGAAAGCTCTTTACCCCAGATCAAAATAATAAAAAATAAAATACATATATACTTAAACTAACTTAAAACATTAAAAATACTTTAAAATATATATATAAATTAAGGGGAATTTGGGGGAGGGGGTGATGAGGTCGTCAGAGTTGATTCCAACGCGGCGGCATATCGCACGAAGAATACGTGCAATGCGCCCTAATGTTCATCTCTTGGCGCTGCCTGTCCCCATTAATTATTCGTATGAGGGTGTCTAGTGCTTGATGGATTATGAGTGCATCTTGGGTGGGTGGGCGTTGTTGTGCAGAAAAAAGCTTTAGAAAAGTTGAGATTTATTATTTGGAATTGTGAAAAAGAAATAGTAAACAATGGTCCCATTTATAGATAAAGAAGAATGTGAACTGATAGGGGGTGGGGGGCTTACAGTCATGATTAAACCCTGTACTCGGTAAGACTTTTTCCTCTCCATTAAATCCGACGGGACATGCCAAACTTAAGCAGTGCACCCTTTAAACAACATGACACGTTTCCCACTCACCTATTATCTACCAATCAATATACTTGGCTTACTCATTAAGTTTGTTGTCTATTAATAGACGATAATTAGTTATCATTATCTGAAATAATGTATTTCTCTTTAGTCTATGCAATTTTGGTATATGATCGAATAGCCAACTTGAAAAATAAATATTCAATTTAGTATAGATTCAACATTTATTTAGTGAAGACCATGTACAGTAATTTATACACTATTTTATTCCTAGTCTTTTACAGATATCAATAAACCCATTTAAAGTATAGTGTCAACCACTCAATAATCGATTGTCAACTACGCATACTTGGCCAACAAACACCATTTATCTAGCGCATCAGGGGTTTATTATCAACTTTGTTAAGTATATTAACAATAAGACAGTAAATAAAGGTAAAGTGGAATTAAGATCGTCAACTATGCAAGCTTTGCCTAAAAATAAGAATTTATGACAAACTTAACAATAGGAACACCAAAATTAATACGCCGACAAAATATCACCCATTTCCATTCATAATATTTTTAATAAATACATTAATGAAAAAAAGTAACTTATAACTCTTGTTCGTGGCAACATATGCACACGAAAACAAACACCATATTTAGGATGTTGGCGCATTATTTGAAAGTGGAGAACTTGGCCTTGAACGATATGACGATCATTAATAAACCTTAACCAACCTCGTTGAAGCGATTCGCAACTTGGTATCACACGTAGTTCCATGAAGTACCTAACATCACCACTGTAGATAACGACTTGCATCGTATAGTTGGGTAAAAGATTTGATATGTTCCATGGAAAAAACTATAATCAAAGAGTACAACGTTTAATGTGTTAAAAATCAAATAACTAAGATAAATAAATTCAAATATTAAAGAACGAAGTACAAAACTTACTAAGTCATCATTTGTACATGCATATATGTCTAAATATAGAGTGAAGCATTTACGACCCCTTGTTTGGATGTACAATCCATGCGGCCATATATAGTTGTTACTTGTGTTTGGCATGTTTTAGAGAAAGGGAGAAGATCAAGGAGGCAAAAAAAGTAGATAAATTAACTTGTTAATGTGTGTGGAAAAAATTAGGAAATGATGCCCCTATTTATACTCTATAGGGGAAGAAGGTCAAGAGACAGGAGTTACTGGAGCCATTGTAACCGATGAGACTCTTTTTACTTTGGGCAGAACCTTGCACATGTTTCGACTGGCCTATTATCGACCACATAATCTACTAGTATGCTAACTGTTGGAAATGATAACTTGAGTCTATGGTCAGATGGTCTATGTTCGAAAAGTCTACAACCAAAATTAATTACTACAGATATCAATAAAGTTAGTTAAGAAATATCAATTTAAAGCCATTTAAAATTTCAACTATAGATATCAAAAAAGCCATTTAAAGTATATTGTCAACTAACTTATGATCGATTGTCAACTTTGCTTACTCGGCAAAAAAATACCAATTTCTAGTGCATCAAGAGTTTATTATTGGCTTATCTAAGTATATTAAGTATTAAGGCTAACGTTTAACCTCAAGCGCAACAAGCAAGGGTCTATTATCAATGTATCTAATTCTAATAAACAACAAGACCGAGTAAACACTAGCATATTGGAAGTGAAGATACATAAATTATTCAGTTCACAGGTTATTACAAATGTTCAGAAAAATAAATTATTACACTCATTAGAGAAAAAATAAATAAATAATAAATCACTAACTTTTTTGAGCCTGAGGACAAGTTTTTTTATGGCTGGGTCACCTACAATTTGAACATTTATTCCTTCTCTTCTTGTACGTAAATGATACCCCGATGGATGAAATGTGCTTAAATCTTTCCCCGCCCATTTTGATAAATGTCTTACATGTACAAATTCTTTTATCTCCCACTACGACACGAGGATGGTGACTTGTAACCTTCTCAATATTCTTGTCCAATAGTAATTTGCCCGTACCATCTCCAATAATATTGCTGGACTCAACCATTTGATCATCAGCTGCTATGGGAGATGCTACAGTGGTATTTGAAGCTGCGATGGACCTCTCGACCCGCGAAATATAAAGAATAGGCCTACTACCATTACCATCTACATCTAGGAGGTATATGCGTTGATCACTGTCATTTCTAATGAACGAAGAAGCTATTTTCCCCTAACAGGCGCAACACTAAACATATAACTAATGGATACATCGCCCCGATCAGAAGTTAATTGTCCGCGTTCAATGACGCTTTCAATCAACTCGTCAAATGTACCCTCCAATTTCAATGCACTAAGTACCGTTGCACTCGTATTGGAACGCCAAGACCAGCACTTAGGCGTCTCTACTCATTGCCCGTTGTAATCAGCACCCAGTACTGCATAACACCTCATAACAGCTCTATTTACTGATATATGTACAAGTCAATAATATACTAAAATAGGTCAATGAACTAAAACCGAGTTCTAATGGAACTAAAACAATGGCGGAGATGACAAAGCAGCTTACCAGCTCAATAAAACACTATGTATACCATGATAAAATTGATACCAACTCAATTCGATGTAATTGCACCCACTACGATATACGGATTGAATCTTTTGAAAAAAGACAAAAATTGAAAATATAAAAGCTTTCCACGACCATAAATAACGAAATGAGAGCGAATTGAAGATAGGAATTGGATTTATGATAGCTATGGAACAAAATGGTTGGATTTAGAACTTGGGGGTTGGAATGTGTAGGCTTTTTTTAGTGTAATTAAGTCTTAATCATAGTTAAGATGGAGGAGGTCATTTACCGAACTTTAAAAATTTGGAGGTTATTTTTTTTAGTTGAAGACTTGGGAGGTCAAACAGCCAAATCCCCCTACAAACCACTATTCAAGTGCCTGTTTTTGCGCAGATACTCTTTAACACGGAATAGTTCCTTTCTAGCTTAAATGTTGAATCACATAAGTATGGAATGAACTCCAAAAGGTCATAAGTGCCTGTTCTGCTCAAATCGAAATTTTCGCCAAAAGGGTGAATCTAAGTTTTTGTCACATATTTGCTTTTATCCAGAGATGGCAAGGAAGGAAAACATTTAAATACGTCAAATATCAAAAAGTTATTTACATAAGATATGTTTAATTGCTCAGCAGAAGCTTTAGTGAGAGCAAGTTTCATGTGCTCAATTGGCAGCATTAATTTGTACTACCTCCGTCCCAATTTATGTGGCGGTGTTTGACTTGGCACGGGGTTTAAGAAATAGAAGTTGACTTTGTAAATGTTCAAATTTACCCTTGAAAAGTAAGAGAGAGAAGATTGTAGTAATCAAAAAGTTGTTTGTGGCTTTTAAAGTAAGTAGGGCCCTATAGGGGTAAAATAGAGATAGTGCATTAAATAGTTGACAAATAAGGAAATGTGACATTCTTTTTGGGACAGACCAAAAAGGAAAGTGTGACACATAAATTGGGACAGATGGAGTATTATATTTCTCAGAAGTCCACAAGTGCAATCTATAGTGTTTTATATTGTTATACTTGTAAAGTTTCATATTTTTGAGCTCATGTATGCTACGTAATTAAACTAAGTCAATATTACTGTGGCTTTGGTTCATATATAAGATGCGTTTGTGTTTTCTTATAACCGAATATAATTTTTCTTTTGTAGAATATTGCTGGTATATTCTATGGACTTCATCATTTACCAAAACTCAATAGCATATATAGAAATAGAACTCAATATCGAATTACATAACTTTAAGCATTTCAACTTGCCAAGCTTTTACTGAAAAAACAACCCTTATTTGAGCTTATTTTAATAGAAATATATATTGCCTTTTATTATCTGTAAATTAATAACAGGCTTAATTACAACTTTGACAGTGCATTTTCCTCCCTCAAGAATAGAGCAACTCATATATATAGACCTAAACATTCCAGAATAACTAACATCCACTTCTCTTTTTGTATTTAAGATCCCGTTTCTTAAAATAAATCAGTATTATAATTTTGTAAAACGGAATACTTAGACGGTTGGACCATTATACCAAGAACAAACTGAAAATTATCATGCAGTCGAAATCACAATAGCACTGCAGAAATTTTAAATTTTTAGTCTGTCCCAAAAAGAATAATCACTTTCTAAATTTAGTAATAATTTTACAAGCTTCAAAAATCGCTTCACCCCTTTCTTAATTAAACTACATCATTCTTTTTGGGATAGACGGAGAAATTTTTCTGCTGGGCTCAACAATAACAATTGGGACATTGGCAAATATGGTTAGTTGAGCGAGCGAAGAAATTCCTAGAGCTAGCTATCATCAAACAGACCTATAGCTGCATGATACTACGGAAGAAACACTTCAATTGGGCCAGCAATAGAAAACCAACAGCTTCAAAATACACTAGAAACATAGACCTGTGTTTAACTTCCGTAGTAGGATGTTATGGACACCCCCTTCATACAGTTATTTTTGTCAGATGACACTTTGTATGAAGTGGGTATCCATAGCATCCTACGTCTACGAAAATTATTCTCTTCAGACATCTCCTTACACGTACGTGGTGTGGTGTTGTTTTCTGTTTGAGAAGGACAAAGAAAAAGTGAGAAGATGAAGAATATAACTGGAGAGGTCAATTTGATTCCTCATATTGAATACTCACTCCTTAATGCATGGATGGTGGAACATCAACCATGCATATATAGTACTAAATGGCATTATGGAATAAATTGCAAACAAAAACAAAAAGAGTTTAGAAAGAGACAAAGCAATAGATAGGTTAATGCTTTGGAGAAAAGAGAACGTTGCAGTACTAAAAAGAAAGATCACAGTAAAGGAGTACTGAGAGTATATAATTTTGGGTTTCTTATGCTGTTATGAAGAACATATAGAAGGGTATTTATATAGTACATTTCAATTTTGTGACTAAACAAAAAGTTTAATAAAAGAAGAAACACTTTTAAAATTTATTGTCTAAAATTAGCTATTATATTAGTGTTGTTATAAATTATCTCATAAAGCGTAAAAATTAATAAATTATTGTAGGAGTTATGAAAGTAGTTACTCCCTACGTCCCAATTTATGTGGCACATTTCGTTTTTCAAGAGTCAATTTGACTAAACTTTGAAGCTAAATTGGATTAGGTTATCTCAATATTTTCACATTAAAATTTATATATTTGAAAACCACTTGGAACGTATTTTAAGTTGCAACTTTTCACATATCATTTTGGTGAAAAAATATATCTTGAATTGTCGGTCAAAATTGATACAGTTTGAATCTCGAAAAGCGAAAAATACCACATAAATTGAGACCGAGGGAGTTTTTAAAATGGACTAAAAATGAAATAAGTTTAGGTAAACCGGAACGGAGTATAAGAGTAGAGTTAGAATTTCACTTGAGCTGCTTTTTTAGGCTAAGGTTTCAAATTCAAATGGCCAATGAGAGCCATTCTGCTTAGATCAGTGACAATTGTTGAGATTTACACCAAATTGGTGAATCAAACTTGTTGGCTATTTTTGCGTTAGTTTCTAAATATAGCAAGGATGTCCATGTGAACAATTTCTTTTTCTTTTTCATAGCTTGCTAGTGGAGTGTCTTAACTTATTTTGCTTCATATCCCACCGCATTGGGAACAAGAAGATTTAGACCAGATATTTATTATGGCCACCTGCAGCAAGATTCGACCGCATACGACTTGCAGTTTTTCAAACATTTTTCTGTGGTCCAATTACTTTTTTTTTTTTTGTATCTTCATTGGAGCCCCGACTAATTCGGAATCACGCTATGTAGGGTTCCATTCGGGAGAAGCGCTCCCTACCAGTGATTTTTCACTACCCAGGACTCGAACTTGAAATCTCTAATTAAGGGAGGATTAGCCTCATCCGCTACACCACATCACTTGACGGTGTGGTCCAATTACTTATGACTTACTTAAATGTGACTTTCCTCTATCCCTTTCCTTTTACCATTTCTCTATCTTTCTTTTTATTTTTATTCAATGTCTGATTTACGCTTAAAGATCAACTAATTTGAATTTGCTCTTAAAAAATCCAATTTTGAGAATAAAAATTTTCTATGATAGACAACTTAAAAACTTTTAGACCTCTATTCCCTCCACTTTTCAATGAAGTACTTATCACTCCTTCTTTAAGTAGACAAGCCAATTATTCAAATTGGGAATACACAAAGCAAATTGTTAACAAGAACTCTGTTTTAAAAGGCAGTTTTGGAACTCGTTTCGGAGCGGGGCACTTGTAAAACACCCTGAGACTTTCTGGTGGGACTTAAATTCGTGAGACTTACGCCTCAAGTGTCCGACGATACGCCCTGAGCACGCCCAATGCTCAACGCTCGGGACTTACCTTATAGAACCTATACAAATGATCTGTCCAATTCCCTAATTAAGATTGTTCATCTACAATTTTCTTTAAAATGAAGTTATACTCATCTGTAGATATTCAAAAATTAAGTATAGCTCAATTAACGAGATACTCCATAATATTATATGTATTATAATTGAGAATATCATACGGGTGAATATCATCTGTATACTTAATCTAAAAATACATAGTCGATATTTATAATATCATCACTTGTTATTGGTCTTCATGTTTTATTTCTGTCACTCAAAATTGTTAGACTTCAATTATTTTGCAATTTTGAAGCAATTTTACATTTATCAATGAAGAATTAATGTTTAAATTATAATAGTAATAAATTTTATTATTTATTCACTTTTTACAGTAACAAATTTTTATTTTTAATTGTTTAAAAATTAAGGTCTTATGATTTATTTGTATCTCATAGAAACTGTAATACTATTCAATTTCTTACAATTGTTAAAATGTTAGATCTTTTGTTTCTATAATATTTTTCTTATTTTTTAATTTTTTAATTTTTTTGTACTTTTGATATATTTTTTTGGCTCATTATGCTATTTTATTAATTTAAAATTAATTAAAAAATAAAATCTATGGGACTTACACCCATGTTTCGGGGCTTATACCTCGCCTCATTATAAGTAAAACGTCTCGCCTTGCGTCCCCGCCTTTTAAAACATTGAGTGGGAGAATACTCCACATTTGGGGTATTCAATTGCGTCATGTGAACTCGAATCATTTCACTTATAAATTTTGCCGTGTCGAAGTTGATATAATTGATAAGCTATATCTATATGTACACTATCATACATATGTAAAGTTACGTCATGAAACTGCACTTGAAGTACATACTAAACCAATGAAATAAATGTGACAAAGCAAGCTATATATTGGCTCTTAACAAAATTTGCTTTGTAAAATTTCTACTGTAGTATGGGGAAGGGAAGAGAAGCTTTCTTTGTCACATTTATTGCTAATAAGAAGTGTGGATTTGTATAAGAAAATGGAGAAAAAAGATATTCCTCGACATCATGAAAAGATTTGCTATAAAATGGGCAAAGATTTTATGGACTGAAATAGAAATAGCCTAGTAAATTGCAACCCCAATATTACCCAAGAGCAAAAATATATTTGTCTATATAAGTGATTAGTATATTTCACTTCCCCATTGCATGCTTCAGAGTCTTCTTAGCACTTTTGAAATGAAGTGTCCTTGTTTCTTTGAAATTTTTGAGGGTAGGATGTGGCATGTTTGTTTAAAACCATTTGTAATATCACCTTATACACAAAATACGGAGAGTTGTCCCTCTTTTATTGCATTCTTAATCGGTGTTATAGACATCCCCTTCACACACTGTCAAGTAAGAACTTGTCCAAAGCATTACTTTCATAGTAGGCTGTAATGGACATCCACTCCATAAGGAGTGTCATCTGAATTGCTAAAAAAAAAAACATTGAGAAACACTACGAGAAAGCCCACATGCAGCTACTCAAGGATGTCATACGACCCCGCTGCATGAACCCTCAGCATGCTGCTAAATACATTCACCAGCAGCTGGGCGGAGATTGCCACCTCAATCCCTGGTGTGCAACTTGTAATTGGCCTCTCAATGCGGATGATCAGCACTTTCATTTGACAACCACATATCCCCTCCTATCAATTATTCGGTTCGCATCGACTGTTGCCACTTGTCTGGTTGTTATACCCGAACAACATTTCTCGCAACTCACATAGTATGGGTCGGGTTGTTGTGAGCACAGGCACCTTGATGGAGAGTAGATCTGCTGATGAGAACCCTATCGTGGAGAAATAACAACACACCTAATTTCGTTGGTTCCGTGCATTGCATGACGTGCCATGTTGAGATCCAGTGGGTGGATACATAGCATGAGATGAATGTTCACACCTTGATGATTGATAGGCATATTGC